>JAGFMK010000572.1:0-15342 GCA_021030975.1 Lichenothelia convexa | reverse complement strand
GGAAGAAGTGGAAGACGTTATAGAAGTACTTGATATTCCAGACGTTATTCCTACCAGTACACAGGAACTGGAAGATTTAAATATCTACCCACAAAGCCAAAACAGTATCGTTTTGAACGATGGAAATACACATGAAGTCAATAATACTTCACCAGTTCAGCAGGCTATACAAGCGGATAACAGCAATATCAAGCATGCGAATTACGTCTATCCTACGCCTGAATAAACACCTGATCTATTTACCTTGGAACCTTCGTCAGCCGGAACGCCAGCAGTACTCACACCTGGTACTATTACACCTTCTGAAGAACAGATCGTTAATGACGAAGCTCCTGAAATGCCTCATGCAGTTCCACCTGCACCTATTCCAGCGTACACAAGCCCACGAATTATGGCTGATTTTAGTGCTGTAAATGTCCTCCCAGAAGGCTCGAAACGAGAACGAAAGCCTACTCGTCGTCACGAAGCCTATGTTACTATGCTCGAAGAGCTTCCTGATCACGAAACAGGTTATTACGCTGCCTTTACAGCTGGCCTACAGCACAAGCAGTTCGTTTATAATAAAGCCCACCACCGTGACTCCTTACCTCCCGAACCGAAGTCCTGGCGTTAGCTTCAAAGGCACCAATTCCGCGACGAATTCGTACTGGCTGCGCAGAAAGAGCTTGAGGTGTTAGAAGGGAATAATACATGGGAATACGTCTCTAAGGGTGACGCTAAAGGCACGGTATTACCGCTTCTTTGGGTGTTTAAATATAAGCTGGATACAGACGGATACCTCACGAAATTCAAAGCTCGTCTCTGTGTACGAGGTGACTTACAATTCACCGAACAAGACACCTATGCTGCTACACTTGCTGTGAAGTCGTTTCGTGCACTTATAGCAATTGCTACTGCTTTTAACCTTGACTGTAAGCAGTACGACGTTATTAACGCCTTTACCAACGCCGTTATCAACGAAGAGGTGTATTGTGAGTGCCCAGAAGGCTTTACACAGTTAGGTAAAGCTCTTCATCTGAAACGAGCTCTTTACAGCTTGAAATAGTCACCTTTACTGTGGCTAAACAACTTCTCCGAGACGCTAGAAGCGCTTGGATTTCACACTGTTCCAGGCGTAAACTGCTTGTTTACGAACAAGAAGCTCCTTATCTTCTTTTACGTCGATGACATCATCGTTCTATACGCTCATCAAAACTTCTTATATTTTAAGGCTTTTGAACAGAGCCTTCTACGTCGGTATAAGATGCACTCTCTTGGAGATCTGAAATGGTTCCTTAGTATACGTATCCACCGTGATTGTTCTAAACGAAAGCTCTGGCTGTGCCAGGATTCCTATATCACAAAGATCGCCTCGAGATTCGGCCTCGATAAGGCTTCAAAATACCCAAAATCACCTCTCGTTATTGACGATTTGCAACCATACGAAGATCACGCAGATCCACAGCAGATCTACACCTTTTAATAGCGTGTAGGATCACTAAATTTTGCCGCAATCACTACACGTCCTGATATTTCACGTGTCTCATCACGCCTTACGGAATTCATGAAGAATCCGTCACCTTTACACCTTACTGCCGCAGATCACGTCATCTCATACCTTACTGGCTCGAAGAATCTAGCACTGGAGTACGCCGGAATTACTTCGTACCCTTTGGTTAAGGACGTCTTTGTTGCCTCGTCAGATGCAGCCTTCACTGATGACGTTGATACACGCCACAGCTCTGACGGCTACCTATTCCAATTATACGGAGGCCCTATTGACTGGCGTGCAGCTAAACAGAAGACAGTTACAACTTCTAGCACGGAAGTAGAGCTCCTCGCCCTCTCGTTTACAACGAAAGAAGCCATGTGGTGGCGTAGATTCTTCGACGGAATTCAGTTCGATACCGAACAGCCTCTTACTATACACTGCGACAACGTATAAACCATCCGCCTTCTACAGAAGGAGTCACCAAAGCTTAATACACGATTACATCATGTTGATATACACTAGCACTGGCTACGTCAGGAAGTACAGGTAGGGAGGATCAATATTAGGTGGATAAACACACTGAATATGCCTGTAGACGGTTTTACAAAGACTCTTCCACGTTAGAGGCATGAAACGTTTATAACGCAGCTTAATTTAGTCGACGTTACTGCCGTAATTGCCGGAACGGCTTCCTCCTCCACCGCTTCGTCTATCACAACAGCCTTTTGAACGAATTCAGCTTCAGCGTGTACGCAGAAGCTGGGGGGGTGTGTCAGGAAACGGGACGAAAGCTGTTATCACCTGATTTACTAGTTAGCGAGGTCACGTGCACTGGAAGCCCTATGTTCTTCCGCATTCATATTCTATATAGAACAATTCAATCAATCAGACGATTCCTGTGTGCACCCAAACAAGCCTCATTTGGCTGACAGGTGTTAACATGCAGAGTTGAAGGATGACTGCGAGCACTCATACGCTACCGGGCGGTCCTCAGAATGTGGTCTCCGTAAGTAGCCTGGAATGATCTAAAAAACATAGCCTTGCAGAACGGAAAGCGCCTGAAGGCTTTGCGCAGTGATAATTTCGAACTCTGCTTCACGGCACCAGATTCGAGCGCAAGGCTCCAGAACCGTTTCCAACGGGAAGGGTGGCGCCGGAAGGCTTCTGTGTAACGGTACACGACGCAGGTACCAAGGTACCTATCCTTTGTGGATGTGGGGCGTTGTTTCATCTACTGCCAGAGCGATGCAGTGGAGACGGTTGACCCCCCGTGTTCTGTCCAGATTTCTTTATCCTTGGTCCAAGCTTCTGGCCAAGCGAAAGCCACTCACGTGACTTTTCACGCATTCCTCGATGCATAAACAGAGAAAAGCAGGCCTCTGATCGAAGATTTCGATCATTGGACGATGGAGATGCTTCTAGCCGGGGACGGAAGCATCATCTTACGTGCATATGCATTCCTGGGAGCTGTAGATCAGGCCCTAGGCGACAAGCTTCCACCAGCCATCAACTTACAGACCTGTCAAAATACCTCAGTTACTTAGATCATGCCTACTGGTCATGGCTTGATAAAATTTGCAGATGGTAGTTACCTGCTTACAAGCTTACTCGCTCTCATGTCGTTGCACACGATCTATCCAGCATTTCAAAGGTCCGATGGAAGTAAAAGTAATGAGACCTGGCCGTTGCATTCCCCGGATGCTGGATGAACGCCGTTGGAGCCTGAACCAACAACCGGCATGTATGCTACGTAGCTATACCCACATAACATTGGAAAATCAGTGGATGATGGTCAACCCTCTGTTCTCGCGTCGTTGTTGAGGTCGCATCGAACACAGGTAAAGCTTTTCCTACTCCACATCTGTTCGGCGCTGTGCTCCACAATCTCGGGCTGCAATGCGGGAATTGTGCTCTCCTGCATTTAAGGCAAAGCCGTTCCTTTGACATGTTTCAGGCTGAAGACCCCTGAATGGTTCTTTGTGCGAACAAGCCTCCCGTCAACTGTTCACGCCTCCCGTTCCTGGCTTGCCCATATTGGGCCGGCCCCTTGCAGTCCAGGTCAGAATCCGCCAAAGGCTTCTCTTTCATGAGCGCTGGACACTAAGGCCAACTCCACAAAATCGCGGGGTAGAGAAATTTCTTGGAGGAATCCAGTCTGATCAGGCCGTCCCCACCTCCATTCCAGGCACCGGTAGCCCGCGCTTGTCCCTGCAGCTTGCGGGAAGGCGTTGATGTGGGACTTGGGCTAGACGGGTAGCTCAACGATCTTTCTCCCGAGCAAGCGATTGTTGGTACAGTTGGACTTCTGCTTCGGCCTCCAAGTTCAAGAAGCCCACTGTTACCCTCTCGTCACTTGCCGACCCTCCCACTCTATATCACCTGTCCTCATCCCACTCAGTCATTTCAGACGTCCCTATCAGCCACCTCAGTCTAGCATTTTCGCATCACTCGACTAACAAGCCACCACGACGAGCTTCTACGCCGAAGCGTACCAGCAACATCTCACCGTAACGGCACTGCGGCATTTCATCGAGGCTCACAGCATGTATCCTCTTCGGACCACCTCAAGGCTCCCGAGCATCGAGCCCAACACTCCTTCTCCGTGTTCGGCGTCGTTCGATAGGAGATACTCTATCGTCTCGTCAACTGGCTCTTCGTTCAATCCAGGTCTATCTGGTACATCTTCCGTGGTATCACCGCGGTCTCAGCCGCCAAGTCCCTTTGCAGACGAGCCGTTCTTGCGGGACCTGTTCAGTGGTCAGCTGGTGTCAAGGCTACAAGCTGTGCCGCGGAAAGGGAGCACAGGTCGTACATTCAGCAGCTTCACTCCCACACAGGGGGTTTACACCATGTACAACAATGGCCAGCGGCGACCTTATGGAAATGGGCACCACATCGAACCGCAATTTGGAAACAATTATCACTACCATTCTGCTCTGACGTTGCCTTGCAACGACGAACATGCGGTCTTCACTCCTATCAAGAACGAGAGCGCTTCGTCATCGTTCCATCCCAATGGCCTTGGCGGATTCGGTTTCAATTCCGACGTCGACACGGCCTCGTCGTCCTTCTCGAGCGACTGGTATAGCCATTCGAGTGGCGTTCACAGTTTCAACTCCGCTCTCGATACAACTCCGTCGTCTTTCTCCGGCAGCTGGTACAATACAGGTCTGAGCTTTACCGGGGCTGACCAATCTTTTGTCGAAGGCAACTCGTCAACTCAGCTCGGAGATGCGCGTGCGATCACCAACTGGCAGTCATCGCCGGTTGTGGACGGCGTCGAGCACATCACATGGCCGTCTCAGCCGTACACACATGTCGCTCCATCACAGACACACGTAGACCCCACGTCGAGCCTTGAAATCAGGATGCAGATGCGGCCTGCCGCTTTTGACGACGCCATTGCCTCGCCTGACCAGCCGCCGAGCTTCTTCAACAATGTCGATGGAGACATGAGCGATCTCCTGACGGATCCAGTCATGCCACCAACCAAGGTAGAACTAACAGAATCCGACTCAGAGCCTGGCTTGAAAAGCCGCAAACCCTCTCGACGCTGCTCAAAGCGATCAAAGTCCAGGTCCAAGTACGGGGAGACACTGATGCAGTCTGACTCCGGCATCAGAAAGCGATCAACGCGGTCTCGCAAACCCATCGAAAGCGCAGTGTTCATAGAAGGCCAGCTCCGCAACGTCCGTCTGTTGCGTTCAAAGGGCCCCCACCTCTGCCACATTTGCAAACAAGGCTTCGTCCGGAGCGAGCATCTGAAGCGCCACTACAGAAGCCACACCCCCGGCAAAGGCTTCGCCTGCCCCGTCCCAGGCTGCAAGGTGAAGATATCCAAGACCGAGCGCGAGAGCGGAAGCAAGAAAAAGGACGACCAAGAAGATCGCGCCTTCAACCGCTCAGACAACAGAAAGGCGCATCTCGTGCGGCATGTCAAGAGGGCCTCGGGCGCACCGAGGAACCAGCCGCTAGAGTTCGAAGATCTTTGTGATGTGGTCATGACAAACCTCGAGCCGGCCGAATGCCGGCAGAAGATGGTCGATGCGTTGAGGAAGGACAAGGCGTGGGGAAAGATCTGTGCTGGGAATAGGTGTGGTGGGGATCTCTGTGATGGGAATCATTGCGTCAAGCCGGAGAAGGGACCGAAGAAGCCGTCGCCTTGCCATTTGGGGAGCGAGTGTTCGGTGGCGAGGTGGACGCTGGAGCAGGAGGCTAGCCGCTCTGCGCGGTCGTAGAAGAATGGGTTGCTTCCGCCGAGCTCTCAAGTTCTCACTCTATCGGCACAATGGTCGAGTTCCAAGTCACTTCTCGGACTTCTGTTTCCATTCTTTCATTGCCATTTTACTTATTTTCGGTTGATCTCCATTTCTTTTGTCTCGATACCCTGTTACAGAAAGACCATAAAGATATGTCGATAATGGCGGGGGACAACACAACCCTTGCTGGAGGTTGAGCGCTGCAAAATCTGGAAGGTTGAGCGCTGCGAAAAGTTGCCAGGGTGGGACTCTGTTCGGTTCACTTTCAGCTCTGAAGAAAAAGTCTCTGGAGGTTGAGCGCTGCAAAATTTACGAGGTGGAGCCTGTGCTTTTCGGTCCACTGTCAAGCTATGAGGAGGCATCGCGAAGAATCTGGAGCGGCATGTTGCGTTCTGTGGGCCACCTACCGTGCATTTCCGGAGGGGTGGCATTGGGAAAAGCTTAGATGGGTTTTGCATTGCGCTGCAGGGCTGTGAGGTTGGGAGCATTCAAAGATCCAAAGACAAGAGCAGGCAGGCTCCTTCGGTCAGGAAAAAAGTAAGCATTTCGGCGGCTTTAGCATGAGGAACGACACCTTTCGGTACCTTTCGGTTCATGGTTGGCATTGTTTTTTATTACTCTGTTCTTTCGGTTTGTTGTACTACTCTCACGACTGTTATGAACACGGCATGCATGTACTGAGGTAACTGCATGGATGCAATAGAGGGAGGTGGGCTGGCGCATGGGATGGTGATAGGGATGGAAGGCGTTTGAGCTGGGCAGGGGCAGGGCAAGGTAGCTAGGCATAGCATAGCCAGGGTAGACTATTAGACTAAATACAATTGTAGATGTACAGCAAAAAGATGCCTCGACTGAAATTGACTGTAGATGGTGGAGGATCCGGGGCATGGAGATTTGCAGAGACTCTGTAATGGAGCGGCAGAGGGTGAGTCGCTTTTGATAGTTGACGCTCCCATCGGAGAGACGTAGTAGTCCTGTCGATGGTGGGTTTTCCAGATCTTTGAAATCGAGAAGATGATCTTCATGCTTTCAAGGTTCACTGCAGCTTGGGTACTGAGCGCAACGTGCAAAACGTCGACCAAAATTCAGCTGTTGCCTCCCCAGCATAAATGCACAGCAGCCCAGTGGAATCATGCACTGCGTGAACGACTCCTACTCGCTAATCAGCATCTCCCAACGGCTTTCATTTCAGATCGGGATCCTGAATGTATGTCGAACCTTAGAAACAGATATGTGAGACACTCGGGGTACAGTTGTTGTCAGCCGGCAGGCTGCGATTGTGCTGTCTGAGGAAGTGTCTGTTGATTGTCTAAACTAAGATCTATCGTATAATGAGTGTGTATATAGGGTAAAAACATAGCAGGGATCCTAAGCGATCACGTGCTCTATCAGCTAATACACCCCCCTTAGATAAGATAAATTCAGTCTTATCTAATACTACTATTATTACTACTAACTAAGGAAAAGGAGTAGAAGCTTTACTTAAAATATTAGCTACTACTTTATTTAAAATGTAGCTAATATCTACTAAATTCAGCTACTAAATAAAGGTATTATAACGCTATTTAGGTAACGCCTTTATTATACTATCTACTAGTATTTCTAGTATAGGAATCCAGTCCACCTTAATACGCCCCTCTTAAACTTCTTAGTATAGCTAGTACTAGTAAATATCTATATAGTAAAGCTTTATAGAAAGCTTTAAAGACTCCTTCTATAGAAGTTAAATAATTTATATATTATTATAGTAGACTATTAAAGGCTACTTAGTATTAAATTAAATTCCCTTAAAGAAGCGCTTCTACTATATAGCTTCCTTTACTATCGTTAATAATAAGAGTAATTCTACTTCTATACTTAACGTTATAACTATTTTCTACTTAGTTATTATAGCTAGACTAAGGATTATTATAGGAAGGGATAATAAAAGCTAATTAGGATAAGTATTATATGTAGTAGATACAGCTTAGTACTATAACTATTTTAGGGATATATAATAGGGTAAGGGGTAGGGCTATATAATATAGACGCTTGAGGATATAGCTCCTATAAGCATCTAGATAATACAGATACTAGTAACCTTAGTATCTAGGATATTATAGACACTAGTGACCTCAGCGTCTAGGACGTTATAGATACTAGCAACCTCAGCGTCCTTATTTAGGTATATAGTTATCTATAATAGGGGCCCTTAGGATCCCTATCGGTCAACTTATTTAATTAAGTATTTAGTCTAATTAACTTATACTGTAATACGCCTAGTGCCTCTTGCTATTATAGCAGACGCTCCTCCTTGTGCAATCCTTACCTATATCGAATATGTTACTTGTCCCTTGCTATCCCGCCCGAGCCTGGTGGCTACTATTAGGGGTTTCGTCCCTTGAGCGTTACACTTTGACCGATTAATAAATCAAATAGCAACTAATAAAGGAATAATATATTATACCATCTTTTATAACTGACTTAAAATCTAAGACACTATTGAAAGATATATCCTTATCTAGTAACTTAGAAGAAGAAGAGATATACAGGATACTAAAACGTTTAACAAGTCTAATAACCTTAGTATAAAGCCTACCTATTACTAAACCTTATACTAAAGGAAATAAGGTCGAGAAGAAGTTGTCCCAACACAACAAGATAACCAACCTAGGACTACTTCGCAACTTAGCTCGAACCTTTACAAGCATAGACGGTAGTACTAAGACTCAAAACTAAGAACTAATATTAAGGAATACTAATATATTAAATAATAATTCACTTGTAAAGATCGAGGCTTACCAAGGGGATCGAACCGCCTTGGAACCCTTTCTTGCACTATACGAACTATCTTTTATCATCTCTAGCTAGGCGTTTAATACTAATATCAAGAAGGTCATGTTTATAGGAGCTTATCTTAAAGGAGGACTACTTTAGTGGTTCTCCCCACTCCTATAAGACTACTTGCAAAATAGAAATTAGGCTAGAGACGAGACACGTCGACTATTTAGCAGCTATATAGGTTTCTACTAGGTACTTAGGGATATATATAGGGGAGGTAACCTAAAGAGAGATACCTAATATAAAATTTAACGACTGTATTAAGGTAATACTCCTATATCTTAGTATATAGGAAAATTTATATAGTATACTTATCTTATAGGACTCAACGATAAGGGGCTTATACTTTAATTTTACTAGGGACTGAACGACTCGGTAAAGGACGAACTCGCTCATAGAGAGTGACCTTTAAATCTCTATAGTATAAGGATTTAAGCTATTAAATTAGACTAATAAATCCAGGAGAGAAAACGAGAACGCGGAGGATTCAAATCTATATGGACCCTAAACACTTCTAGGAAATATAAGAGAACTGATCTAGATAAAATAGATCTCAGCGTATTCTAGAAGAAGTATATAGGAAAACTATTAGATAAAGATAGATAATACCGACTTGACAATAATCTTTGCCTTTATTATAGCAAAGAAGGACATAGAGCTAAAGATTACTATACTTCGAAAAGAAAGAAGCTAGGTTTCCAGAAAAAGCTTTATGCTATTTATAGAATATACAAAAATGAACCCACTATAAACTCAGTAGATAATAATGATTTAGAATTAGCGGCACTAGCTAATTATACCATTGAAGAAGATAAACTACAATAGACACTAGTATAGATTAATATTATTAATTAAGATGGTAAAAGTAAGGAAGAAGGGGAAATCACTGAAGAAGAAGAAGAACCCACTTTCTCCTATTAACTCACGATACTACTTGTTAACCTAGGGACATAGCAAATTATCTATCCCAGATGGATAATAGTAAGCCTAATATAGGATGAAAACGACTAGGCGATAAATATAATTAGAATCGGAGTCGAACGAGTAGATATCGAGCGCTAAAGATTCATTATAGAATATATTTATACCTAGTGGTTTCCAGTCAATATACTACGACAACTGGAAAACGATATTATCGTAATAATAATAGGGGAGTCGATGCGACAAACACGCCTAAGAACCCCTTACCTAGCCTTTACTATATATTAAGTAATTAGAGGTATAGGCAGGAGAGAATAAAAGCTTTACTTAATAGTATACCGGTTATAATTATGCTAGACACAGGAGTAATAGAAAACTATATTTATCATTAAATAGTCTAGAAAATTCAGGAAAAAACATGGAAAAAGACAAAATCCTATCAGCTTTAAGTCGCTAATAGATCAAAAATGGCATATTAGAACGGCACTATTATATATAAAGTTAGAATAATTATAAGAATAGAGAATTTTAAAGAATGAGTGGTGCTAGATGTCACTAATACAGGAAATTGTTAGGTAATCTTAGGAACACTATTCCTAGATACCTACTCACCTAGATAGAGGAGTATATTAATAAAATTTGCGATTCACGACGTAAGAGTATTAAACTAGAACTATAAGACCTTGTCACTTCTATAAGAAGAGAAAGGATAGTAGGATGAGGCCACCCTATAATAGGATACTTTCCTATATAGAATATATAGAAGGGTAAAGGAGGTGTACAGTATAGTAAGTACTAATAACTCAGGTCCGGCTTTACTAAACGAGTATAAATAATACGAGCAAGTTTTTAAAGAAGACGCTGAGAATGAACTACCGAAACACACAGTATAGGACTATAAAATTAAACTATTACCAGATAAATAACTAAGAGGAACCAAACTTTATAGTATAAGTCTATTACATCGAGAGGAATATAATTAATATATTAATAAACTTCTATAAAAAAGATTTATTAGGAAGTCAGAAGCACTAGTCGCTTACTCCTTATTCTTCATTCTAAAGAAGGGAGGAAAACTTAGACCAGTTATTAACTATTAACTCCTAAATAAAATCATATAGAAAGATAGATACCTACTCCTATTAATTAGGGATATACTAGACCAACTGAGAGGATCTAAATACTTTATAAAGATAGACCTCTGAAGTATATACAACCTTATTAGGATTAAGGAGGGAGACGAGTAGAAGACAGTATTTAAAACACCTTTAGGTATATATAAATACCTCGTAATGCCTTTTGGACTCACTAATGCACTAGTAATATTCTAAAAGTATATTAATAATATCTTGAGAGAGAATCTAGACATTTTTGTTCTTATATATATAGACGACATTATTGTGTTTTCTAAGACGTTAGAAGAATATAAAGAACATGTTAAATAGGTACTTAAGAAACTTAATCAATATAATTTGTGTATAGAGCTCGTAAAATGCGAATTCTATATTTAATAAACTGACTTCTTAGGCTATATTATTATAATTAATAAGATATAGATATTAGATGAGAAAGTTAAAGCTATTAAGGAATAGCCGACACTAAAAAATATAAAAGATGTTTAATCTTTCCTCGGCTTTAGAAACTTTTATAGGAGATTTATTAATAGATACTCTAGAGTTACTAAGGCTCTAAACGAGCTTACTAAGAAGGAAACGCCTTTTATATAGGCTAAACCTCAGGAATTAGTATTTTAGAAGATAAAAGAACTCTTTACCACAGCACCTATCCTTATAACCTTTAATTATAAGAAAGTAATCACTATTAAGACAGACGTGTTAGACTATACTATAGGAGCGTGTCTAAACTAACTAGATAAAAAGGGAAAACTCTACCCTATTGCCTTCTACTCACGAACCATGACGGCTCCGGAACTAAACTACGATATTTACAACAAGGAACTACTTATAATAGTTAAAGTAATAAAACATTAGAAAATCTACTATACTATGCCAAAATATTAAGTATATATTATTACTAACTATAAGAACTTAATGTACTTTACTAGTATAAAAGTCTTGAATAGACATTAAATAAGATAGGTAGAAGAGCTAGCTAATTTTAACTACTGTATTTCCTATTAGAAAGGATCCGAAAATCTTCGAGCTGACACCCTAAGTAGGCGATTAGATTATATTAAAAATAAGACCTAAGTCTCACATGTAATCTTTAACTAATAAGAGGATAGTACACTACTATATAATTACTAGTTACTATTAATAGTCTTTATTATTAAGGACACACTATAAGTATTATAAATTAAGGCAGGATATAAGAAGGACAAAGTCGCTCAATTGGCGCAGCAAGAAAACTCGCTATTCTAGAAAGATAACAATAGATTTATCATAGTTAATAACCGAGTTTATATCCCAGCGATTAAATAGGAAAGACTGATCTAAGAAATCTACAACTATAGTCACTAAGGAATTAGAAGTATAATAGAACAAGTTTAATAAACTTATTATATTCCTAAACTATAGAAGAAGACTAAGAAAATTATTAGCATCTGTGATTCTTATAAAAGAAGCAAGAATGAACGACATCAACTATATAGCTTATTATAACCACTATCACCACTAAAGGGCGTATAGCACTCTATTACTATAGACTTTATCACTAATTTACCAGTATTAAGGGAACTAGGAAATATAACACTATATAATACGATATATATTATCATAGATTATCTTACTAAGTATATATACTTTTTACCTATAGTACGCTCTTATAATGTGTAAGACCTTTTATTTCTATTACACAGAAATATTATAGCTTAATATAGAGCACTAAAAGAGATTATCTCGGACCGAGACAAGCTCTTTATATTAAAATTCTAGACTTTACTTATAGTATTAATAGGGATTAAATATAAAACATCCACTATATTTTACCCACAGACGGATAGATAAACTAAAAGACTTAATTAAATATTAGAACAATTCCTACGTGTATATATCAATTATAAACAGAATAACTAGACAACCTTACTACCCTTAGTATAATTTATATATAATAACTCTATAAACTAGACAACGAAGGAAACACCATTCTTTATGAACTATAGAAGACACCTAACTCTATACCACGAGACACGCACGCTAGAGGTATACGCAGAACAGGCACAGCTATAATACTTAGAGGTTTCTATACTTTATAACTAACTAAAATAGGAACTTTCTCTTGTAGTAGCTCGTTTAATAATCTAAGCTAATAAAAATAGATCGTGCGGACCCGATCTCAAAGAGGGGGATAGCGTCTACCTTTGCCGTAAAAACGTTAAAACACAGAGACTAAGCAGCAAATTAGACCACACTAAGCTAGAACTATTTAAAATAGCTAAGGTTCTAGGACCAGTTACATTCCGACTTAAACTACTACTAATAATACAGATTTATCTAGTCTTTTATAAATCACTTCTAGAACTAGCCCCACCTAATACAGAACCGCTAGGACTGATTCTCCTGGATAATAAGACACAATTATAGGAATATAAAGTCGAGTTAATCTTAGACGAACGACGGCACTACGGTAAAAAATAGTACCTTATAAAATAGAAAGGATACCTAGACTTAGAGAATATATAGGAACTAGTTAAGAATTTAGAAAATACTACTAAAGTACTCTAGGAGTATTAATAGAAGGCTGTATAACCTAGTCCTAGCCTAGGGCCACGGAAAAATCGAAACCTGAAGTATCCTAAACTACACCAGCATTAGGAACGAAACTAGGAGGGACATCTTGACGACCCTTAGACAAATCCCACTCCTAATAAGACTCAACCTCCCGCTTAACTATATCCCGACGTTTCTTTTCCAACTCCTCCTTCTCCTTAGCTACCTTATAGAGCTGATGCTTTAGCTCCTACTAATACTATCGAGCCTTTTCAATCTGTGTAGTAAGGGAATTAACTAAGACGAAATATAAAGTTAGTACTACCTAAGAAAACTATCTAAAGAGAACCACCTATATTCCTTGAAACTTATAAAGACATCGCATAATAAGTTATACCCTAATTTAATACAGCGTATATAACTTATATAAAGGTTAGGCGCAATAACACACTCGCTCCTAGCTTTAACGCAGCGAGAATAAGCTGGTATTTTCGGAGGACGTTCAGTGAAGATATACTTTAATAATTTAAGATAATAGAGGTGACAAGCTTATAACTCTGGTTTAGCGGATATAACACATCACTACTTGATAGATATATACCTTTTATAAGCTTCTTAAAGATAAGAAGGTCTTTAAGGAGGGGATAGTGTTATAGCTAGACTAAGAATTATCGTAGGAAGGGATAACAAAAGCTAATTAGGACAAGTATTACGTGTAGTAGACGCAGCTTAGTACTATAACTATTTTAGGGACACGTGATAGGGTGAGAGGCAGGGCTACACAACGTAGACGCTTGAGGATATAGCTCCTATAAGTATCTAGATAATACAGACGCTAGTAACCTTAGTATCTAGGACGTTATAGACACTAGCAACCTCAGCGTCCTTATTTAGGTATATAGTCATCTATAATAGGGGCCCTTAGGATCCCTATCGGTCAACTTATTTAATTAAGTATTTAGTCTAATTAACTTGTGCTATAATACGCCTAGTGCCTCTTGCTATTATAGTAGACGCTCCTCCTTGTGCAATCCTTGCCTATATCGAATACGTTACTTGTCCCTTACTATCCCGCCCAAGCCCAGTGGCTACTATTAGGGGTTTCGTCCCTTAAGCGTTACATTAGTAGTATACTAGTTAATAGGACTACTATATAGTTAAAAGAGGTAACTATCTAAACTCTTTCTATCGTTATTATCGCTAAATATAGCCTCTAAGGAACTAATAAAAACCTACTATCTTTGTTCTAAATAAGTATTATCTAAGTACTTAATTACTTAATACTTTAAGCTATATAGGTAACTAATCGCTTAGTCTATAGTAGCCTAGTATATTAGGGAAGGATTCTTTATAAGTTAAGCTAAATTAGAATATATCTTAGTAATATCTAGAAGAGTTATTATTACTAAGAAGTTAATAGAACTAACACGCTACTAGTAGGCAAATATTTATTTAGGAGTTACCTAATCTTTAAAGGGTACTAGCTTATTTATAATAAGAGGTGTCCTTAGGTATTTTAACTACCTATTATGGTTAAACTTTATAGTAATCTTATTAATATATAAATCTTAATATAACTAGATCTTTCTATTAGGTCTATTATAAAGGATTTAGATACTAAGAAACTATATAAGGTCTCCTAAAGACCTAAGCTTATAGTATACTAGAAGCTTCTTTTTAAACTATATAAGGAATATATTATTTTAATATAAGTAGATTATAATAATATCATTAATATAGAAGAATATAATTAGTCTCTTATTATTAAAGAGATAGTTTATACTAGGTACTAGGTAGAGTCCTAGTTCCTCTAGTATTACTAATATATTATTTAGCTAAAGAAGTAGAGACTACTTAAGACTATATAATACATAATAAAGGTGTAGTATAAAGCTAGGCTTCTTAAAACCTTCCGGGTACTTATAGTAAATATCTTTATTAATAATAGTATTAGTAAATATATTTAAAATATCGTACTACTTATAGTTAAGGTTAAATGCTATAGTAATCACTATAAGTGCTTAGAATATATATACTACTAGTGTAGTAGCATATATATCTTATTTAGTAGATTATAAGTCTCTATATATATAGAGACGTACTTTATATTTCTCGATAAAGCTATTTATATTATATTTATACTTAAATACCTAGATAAGCGGGAGGATATTCCCTTTTACTTTTACTTCTTTATTTATAATAA
>JAGFMK010000571.1:0-15375 GCA_021030975.1 Lichenothelia convexa | reverse complement strand
CAAGTTCTATAAAACCAAACCAAACCAACCCAACCCAACCCAAACAAACCCAAACAATTTTTACATCTACTCTCGAGTCCTTCGGCCCAAGTCGCAGACAAAGATACAGTTATATAAAACGCAAAACTAGTCCAATCCGGGGTCGAACCGGAGACCTAGTACGCCTTACATTGTGAAGCACTCGTCATAACCACTAGACCATTGGACTAATGGATATTAGAATCTTATCTTCAATATAATTCAGCCACCAATTCGAAGCAAAGTGGGCCAAATCTAACCGCAGATCTGGAGCTTACAAAGTCACTCATCACTGGCCTAGTTACAGCAAGTACGGTTGAGTGCTTAACAATATCACCTGCAAACGCACTCTAATACTTTAATATAAGTGAACGGTGGCCATATATTTTACCTATAAACCTAATACTCCACTATATTCAAGAGCTGCATCTATAGACACCTCCGAACCAGCAGTTTATACAGGTTCTACCATCAACTACTCGATATAAGTAGCTGCAAGCTAAAATCAACGAGCCGTATAACGTCGGCCTAGCCAATCGCAAGAACAATCCGGTGCATACCCAACGGAAACAAACTTGATCAGCAGAACCAAACATCATGACCAATTGCTTTCTCTTAGCACAGAAATAGGGCGAAGTTCGTTGAAGGCGACACATGTGGCGCCGCTCTGCAAAGCCGGAGATGAAGATGCTGCGCTTGAACAGCGGAGAAGGTCATGCAAGCTGGTACACAAGGTATCGCCAAAATGGTCTCGGGCGGCCTCCCGGTGACTGACGTGAGCGAAGATGAGCTTCAAGCTCACTGCCCCTGCGCCGCAACTGGTCGGTCCCGGAGCACTGGATGCGCCATAGCAGTATGGGGGCCTCCAGAAGGAACCACAGGTGTTCCGGCATGGACAGCCGTTGGAGCCGGAGGCGTCGGAGGGGAGGTGGAGGGGAAGCAGTTGCCGGAGGAGAAGGGCGATAAGGACAGAGTGTCAAAGAAATTACGTGGAATGAGGCTGGTCCACTTCTGTCGTTCAGGTGACTTGTGGTAGAAATTAAGTGTGGCCCACGAAGTGATCAGGTTGCACAAGACAGTCTCAAAGAACACACATACCACCATATTGTGTTCGAGGTCTTTCGAAGTCAATCTCAAGAGAGTCCGGACGTGTGGGACAAATTTTCAGGACCGTCCATTTTAGTGTAGAGGAGCTTGCCATAGCGGACTTTGCGTCGATATGCTTCGCATAGGTGCTCGGAAATACTGTTCTGGAGGCCAAGTCTACCACAGGTCGAGCTAACGTAGAAGTAGCTGTGGCGCTCCTGCTCATCGCGGAGATTGACTAAGTAGATACCGCTATGGCTGGAGTGCGACTTATTGGAGTCCTCATCCTTGAGGTTAAGGCAGTAGAGGTGTCGCCAGTAATAGCAAATCTGTCTAAGGCGTCTTTCACAGAGCATAGCATGCTATGAAGCATCTCATTCTGGAATTAATCGCCGTGATACCACTGAGGTACTCCTGAATCCCTTCTACTAGCGTACCCGAACGAGAATATGCGTGCTCAATTATGCAGCCGTGTCGATCCTAGAGAGCTGCCATTGAAGACGTTTCGGCATAAGCAGCTATTAGAACCGGAGGGAGAAGGAGTGAGGGAGACTCCCCGGTGTAAACGCAGGCGTCCCAACTGGATCAACCGTTTAGCTCATGCCTCAGGTAGGAAGAGTAGGGGCGGAGCACACGGAGGAGGGACGGAGGGTCGCCCCAGCAGGCACTGTCTCTATATCAACACTACACACGATATCAACACTAGACACGACATCACATGCCGTTGCTGCGGCCACGGAAGGATTTTGTGAAGGATCTGCTCCAGCAGGAGCCATTCCCGTAATTACGCAATTTGAACTCTCTGGTCCTGCCGCGGCAGAGATGAGAGGGTGGAACACGTCGCATGCTCTATGGGAAAGGCGGAACACGTCGCGCCGCTCTGCAAAGCCAAAGACGAATGCTGCTCTGAAACAGCAAAGAAGGTCATTGCCATAGTGGTCTCTGGGGACCTCCATGTGATTGACCTGAGCGAGGATGAGCCTGTAAGGATCACTGCTTCTTCGCCGGCTTCGCCGCGTCTCGATGTTTCAGCCTTATATGCTCCGGCATCCTCGTCGGCTCAAGACCTCGAGCTTCAGGACACACGACGGTGTCCTGATGAACGTCGTTTTCCGGCCTAGGACACGGATCCTGTGGCTCCAGCAACCAGCCTTCTCTGAAAGTACGGACAAGTCCACGAGGCTAAGGTCGCTTGGATGATTTTCCTGATCCACCATCAGATAGATCCCGGAACGTCTCCCCAGTGATAGCAAGTCCGTCCAAGGCGTTTCTTTACGGAGTCGGGCATGCCACGAAGCATCCCGTTATAGAGTCCGATGGGCGTAACACCACTGAGGAAATCCTGAGTCTCTTCTACCAGCGCGCTCCTTCGAGCAGGACGAGTCGGTGCCTAAGCAGACGGATGAGGGACGGAGGGTAGCCCCAGCAGGCACTGTCTTTATATCAACACTAGACACGACATCACATGCCGTTGCTACGGCTAGGGAGAGATTTTAGGGAAGGATCCGCTCCTGCAGAAGCCTTCCCGTAAATACCTAATTTGAACTTCCTGGTACCGTCACCGTGCTGACACGCGCAAAATCACAAGCTGCACGCTGCCGCCGCGGTCATCTTCAGCGAATTCGACTCTCCATCATCGGTGTCTCCTCTCACCCCCACCACGCGTCACCCTACTCACCTTCTCTCTCCTCTACGGTCAGGACTTCGAACTCAATGTCGTTTGCGTTGACATCGACGTCTTCTGCAGAGCCTGGTAGACGTCCTACCCCGAAGGCTGCTCTATAGGGAACCAGAACGTTTCTAATCTCCGGAATAATCGTCTTGAAGACTGGGTGCCTATGGAGGCCCTTCCAGGCTCGAAACATCTTAGTCTTGGACTGGATGTGTCGTCCATAATGCGGTGGGTGATAGTATTTTCAATAGCCCACTGGAATTCGCCTCTGAACATTTTGCGCATTATACGCATTTTGGCCCTTATCGTCATTACTCATGCTGATATATTGGTCGCTCTCAAACACATTGTCTAAGTTGACGTAGGATATGATTGAAGGAAACCCTCGCTCCAGCGGCAGCGGCGGCTCTAAGCCAGTTGTCGTCAAGGGCATCAGGTACTTCCAAAGTTAACGGCGTCGTGCTAGATTCCAGGAGTACATTGGTGCCCTCAATGTCCGGTTGCCGTTTCACAGCCAACTGTGAGGAGCACGGTGGTGGTGGACTGGCGCTCATTATACGTGATGTGGTGACGCGAGACTTCGCTGACGACGCTTATACCAGAAGATAAGTGAACTTGGAAGAACTGCTAATTGTTAGCACGTGTGCGTGGTAGATTCGTACTTGATATGCCTTACTGTTCTAACTGCGACCGCTTGGTCCTATGAAGATTTGTTGGGAGATGCTGTGTTATTCTATGCTCGAAAACAGACTTCCCCTAGGTGGAGCCGACATAGAAGTAGCCCGAGCCATTGTCCTTGCGAAGGTTAACGAGGTAGATGGCAATGTCTTCTGTACGCCAGTTGGTCACTTCATAATCCGTAAGGTTGTATAACGTGTCGGCGGAGGCTTCGATCCACTTAGCGCGTATGTAATGGAGCAGGGCATGCCATTGAAGAGTTCGCTCATAAGACCCATGGGCGTGGTGCTACTGAGTAACTCCTGAATTTCGTGTGCAGGATGGAGGATTGGACAATTGAGTAATAATCCAGTCGAGACGGTTCCGGAGCACTGGATGCGCGTCAGCAGTCTGAGGGCCTCCAGATGGAACTACAGGTGGTCCGGCATGAACAGCAGTAGGAACGTTATCGGGCGCATAGAGTACTTGCAATGTGTACGGCGTAGTGCTCAATGGCAGAGGTTTGTTGGATCCCTCGATGTCAGGTTGCCGCTTCTCGGCCAGTTGGGACGAATATAGGGGTGGCGGGCTGGCTTACATCTCCATCAGACCTCCCGTCGAGATTCACTAGATATCCAATGGATCTCCGCGTTACTTGATTTTACTTCCAAATGCATCCAGTGCACCTCCAATAGCGTGCTCTACACCTCCGACACCATCCTTTATAGCTCTACCACTATCTACTAGTCCTCTAGCAGGGTCTGGTACACCTCCGGCTTGGGCTCAGTATTCAGACTGATTTTTAGTTGGTTTTACTGCTTCATCTTGGTGGAAACCGGCATTTGATAATGCCAGGCGGTTGAAGATCATGGAGCTGAGAGCAGGGTGGACTTCGGTCATAGCATAACTTGCTTGATTTGCAAGGTTCAGTCACTAGGGATAGGGACCAAGTCACAGCGTAGCAACAACAGGTGACATTATCTGGTGAAGCCACATTCCATTATATGATTCGCTTCAAGCTCTGGATAAGGGTAGAAAAGAGTAAATTTCCACAACTAGTACTTCAATCTGATAACATGTTTGCCGTTAATAATTCTAGCAACAGAGACGGCGTCATCCCACATTTGCCCAGTGGTCTTCATGACAATGCCATGGTTGATCTTCTTCAAGCACCCGTTCGTAGACGAATATCTCGATCAAGGTCCCCCTAAGAGATCCTGAGCTGAACAAGGAAACGTCGTAACGGTCTGTGGGGGCCTCCCTGTGATTGACGTGAGCTGAACTGAGCCTGTAGGCTCACTGCTTCGTGGCCGGCTTGGCCGCGTCCGGATGCACCTTCTTCACATGGTCTGGCATCCTTGTCGGCCGAACCTCCTTGTTGCAAATGTCACATTTCACTCGAGGTGGTGTCTCCCCCTGCTTCTTGAGGCATTTGTCACTTGTCTGGTGCCTTGCGAGCTCACAGGGTTTCACCGAGACCTGGCAGAATTCGTACACCTCTAGTTTAGCCTTGAGACCACGTGCTTCACGGCACAGATAGTGACCAGATAACGGAGATCAGTCCTTGGCTTGTTGAGGGAGAGAACGTCACGGACACACAATATCGAGTTTGGCGAGCGTACATTTATCGCGTACGAAGATTGTCGGCCCGGTTCTGACATCTTGAGCAACGACCCGATAGAAGACACTGACAGAATCTTCGGTCACGAGGTAGAGCTTGCCTACCAAATTATCCGTCAGCGGGAACAACAAGGCCGCTGGGCACGCCGACTACGGACATTCTTCTTGGGGACCGCCAATCAACCCGAGCCTCTCCACCCTAGTGCGCTCCACAACGTAAACCCACAGTGGATTGTAGGATACTTCTCAACTTCCAAAATCCCCAAGTACCTCGATTTTCGGCCCGGCTCACGAATCCTGTATAAGAGGTTAAAGTCCTTTGGCAGTAGGGACAAGTCCATTGGGAGGACCCCTGCTCCTTCGTAGTCCACATTTCAGCCGTTCCGTGATCAATGCCGATGAAAGCAACCCTGTTACTTCGTACGCTGAATGGAGCTCTCTTATGGTAGATGTCCGCAAGAGACATGGCGAAACAAGAGCGCCACGACAGTTCCTGAGGCGTATTTTTCACACATGGTTGGTTCTTATGGTGATAGAGCTCCTATGGTTGACCGGTTGCTTTGACGATTCCGCTGAGCTTTATGGCTTTCGTGTGAGCTTCCTTATACTGCGGTAAGTTCGGAATATTTGCCCATTGGTACGGGTGGACCTTGCCATCTTCAGGGAACTCGACTGTGATAAGAACACGGTCTCTGTAATGGACGCTACGGTTGAGGAGATCTTTGCTTTTCTCCTTAACTCAGTGACAATACTTGCGCGATACCACTGAGTAACTCCCGAACCTGTTATGTTAGTAAGCCTTGTAGGGAGCAGACCTACTCAAATTATCCAGTCGAGACGGTCACGGAGCATTCGACGCTCAGTGGTCGGGGGACCTCCAGACGTATCAAAGATGTTTCAGCATAGACAGCCGTTGGAACCAGAGGCGCGGAGGGGAGGTGGAGGGGGGGAGGTAGGAAGGAGTGACGAGAGAACCCCCAATACAGACGGAGGCGTCCTAGCTTGTTCAGTCGTTGGACTAGCGCTTCAAGCAGGAAGAGTGAGGGCGGAGCAGACGGATGAGGGACGGGGGGTCGCCCAGCAGGCACTGTCTCTGAGTTGACACTAGACACGACATCACCTGCTGTTGCTGCGCGATGGAATTCGTCGGAGTAGCCACTTGATGGATTCGTCGTTGTTTCGGTTTGAACAAGATACACGAGCTTGCCAGCCTCCCTTACACCTCTGTTATTCTCTAAGAAAAGTCGGTGTTGTTCAGAATGGTGATTAACTCACCTTATATGGCACTCCGGTCTTAGACATTCGCCTCATCTCTTTCTTTATTAGTAACAGGGTTCCTTGCCGCAGCGGCAGCAGCTGCGCCCAGCCAATTATCGTCGAGCGCGTATAGAACTTCCAATGTGTACGGTGTAGAGATTAATGGTAGATGTTGGTTCGATCCCTTAATGTCCGATTGATGTTTCACAGCCAATTGTGAGGAGTACGGTGGTGGTGGACTGGGACTCATTGTATGTGATGTCGGTGGTGACGCGAGACCTTACTAATGCTCATACGAGACGACAAGTGAACGTGGAAAGAACTGCTAACTGTCAGCACGTGTGCATAGTAGATTCATCCTTGGATCGTCTCACTGACCCAACTGCGACTGCGTCGTCCTAAGATGATCTGTTTAGAACTGGATGCCTAAGATCTGTCAATTCTGCAGGATAGAAGTGAGGTCGGTGTAGGGACAACACTACTTACTGAAAGATGAGTAAAAGCAAGAAAGAAGAACAACAGCAAACGTGCATTGAACTCACTCATAGATTGCTGTGGTGGGAATAATTGTCTTTGACGGAGCAGGGTATACCTATGAAGAGTTCACATATAAGATCAACGAGCGTGTTGCCACTGAGGAACTCCTGATACTTATATGGCAGATGACCCTGCAGGGAGTACAATTGAGTGATGATCCAGTCGAGACGGTCACGGAGGATCGAATTGCGCGCCAGTAGTCTGAGGGCCTCCAGGTGCAAATTATAGACGTTTCGGCATGAACAGCCGTTGGAACTGGAGGCATCGGAGGGGAGGGAGGGAGGAAGGAGTGACGGGGGGCCCCTGGGACAAACGCTGGCGTCCTGGCTCGTGCCTCGATCGGGAAGAGCGGGAGGGGACAAGAGGGAGGAGGACGGGCGGTCGCCACAGTAGGCTCTGTCTCGATGTCGACGCTAGACACCGACATCACATGCCGTTGCTGCGGTCACGGCAGGACATGGGGAAGGATTGGGTAGTCTGGGGTCCTCCATATGCAACCAGAGATGTTCCGGCATAGGAGGGCTATTAGACTCGTGCCTGGAGCAGAAAGCTCGGAGGCAGCGAAGGATGAGGAGCAACGATGGTCCGCCGTAGCACGTCTCTTACCGTTTTGAGAGGAAAGACATCATTTCATCTGCCGCCCCTGCGCCACGGAAGGAATTAGGTAAGGTTTCGTGACTCTGGGGGCCCCCTCAGTTCGATCCAGCTGGATCATCAGTGGCAGTGACTTTCTGGCGCTTGGTGAAGACGGTACCGATGGTCCTTAACCCTTTTATAGGTAGCTTCTATGCGAATGATGAACGGCTCCTTGCAACGTCAGGTTTAGAACCTCGGCAACAACGGGATATGACCTGCAACAGATACTGGATGAGTTCACCTAAGTCCCAAATCCGGCTTCGCGCCTGTCATGGCGCTGCATTTGACTACTATAAAAAGGCGTTTGCAGTCGCATTTCTTCCTCTCCTAATGTATCTCAAAGGGCGGGTACCAGATGGCAAGCTAGCAGTAACGCATCATAACGAGATTTTGCAAATACGTGTCCTTAAGCAAATTTTGTATCGATCTTATCGTTGCTGCAGCTGCGCTGCTATGTTACAATGCCCTCTTAATATATCTTACCCTTAGTTTTGACTAAACACAGTAAAGAGTTAGGTGAGCTTAACGCGGAAGGTGGTTGGCCCTTTTTCAACCATCCTAGGCATCCATTCCGGTACTGCGAAACACGGACATAGGAAACACATGGGATCATGGGTCTACGAAGACGTTTTTCATTTAGATGCTTTCTGGTTCCATTGTGCTTAGGGTGATGAAGCGTTACTGTGCACCTGGAGAGCAATCAGTGGAACTATACTGTCGCATGCCCTCTTCAACAGTCACTTGCTCCAGGCGAACGACAGTGCCCGCCCGTGAGTATGTAGGTCTCCGGTCGAGTCATACGATTCTGCTAATCTGAGGATCGCAACTCGCCGTATGTCACTATCAGCCACTCATCTGCTTTACCATGCTCCGCCGGGCCGCCCCCCTGGTCGATCAATGTCAGTCATACAACGCCGCTGATAACGGTATCGACGTTATTCTTAGGCTCCTTGGACGAAATCGCGCTTCCACTACTGTGAGGGTTTGACGTTGGGGTCGCCAACATGTCAGAAGTCGGGCTGCCGGGGCTGGAGATTGCGGTGGGTCTTGTCAGAAAGGCCCACGATGTCATCCTTCGCATCGCAATCTTCCGCTATCTAGTGCTGACTTGAAGGATGGTAGAATTTATGTTCAACAAAGGCCGTGAGCGCAGTGATGTATACATCGCACAGCTCATGGGTACATCACTCTTCTTGCGCGTCAAAGAGAGCTGCAGTAAGCTTTGATCAAGCTTTTTGAGCATTCATTTGTATGAAGGACCGTAACTGATAAGGATGATGTAATCCTCTGATCCTGCAGTGCACCCCGGCCACAGTTCGTCCAAAGATTCAGATTATTGAGCTGCAGGCGCCATGCAGCCCAGTGCTATGGGAAGCTTTCTATTGGCGGACTTTCTCATGGCCCGTCCAACTCTAATGATGGCGCCAGGCACATCACAAAGTCCGTCAACCCTCTATTGGTCAAACTTTCGCACCTTAATTTGCAGCAGCAGCAAGCGGCATGTCGGACAAACAGCTACCGCTGATGACAGTCAGCAAAGATGTAGGAGGAGAAAAGGAGCACATTGTAGGATTGGTATATGTAATTTCGGCGACGAAACAATTCTATTAGCGCTGTGCCTCGTGGATGATCTTCCTCTAATTGTAGTGACTTGACGTTTCGAGACCGAATTTAGAAGCAGATCTGGGTTGGCTGGCAGGGGCAGCAGGCAGGGATACTCCACCCGGGCCGTTGGACCCCTGGCCTAAATCCGGGCACCGGCATGGATGTCGAGTCGGCCGCCGCCAAGGGAGCATCACACTTCAAGGTTTCTGCCCCGTCCTTTTTGCTACTCGTACAACTTCTACTTCTCTCACTTCTCTCCACAAGGCTGCATCCAAGCTGCGTGCCACTCGTTTGTTGATACCACGCTCATTCAGTTATATGGCTGTCATTCGTTTCTGAAACTCACCACATTCATTCAATTGCCGCTTGTTTACGCGCTCTCGTCCCGCCCCGTCACCCAGTCGAAATTGAAGTATCATCGCCAAGCACGAATCTACACGAACATACACAATAACGATACCGAATAATAACGTCCCACTCTTTGAGATCACCTCCACGTAATCGCAATCGCTGTAAATCTGCGCGTCCGCATTGTAATATATCCTATCTACCTGGAACGGCCCACAGCTGAGGACGGAATCTCGACCATGAATGGTTTCCACGTCTTGCATGACGTTCTCACGTTTCGCCACCGATCTTTGTTCGAATCTCAATCAAGCATGTCAAGTCCACATGAAGAACGATCAAACCTAGTGAAAGCTCTTCTACCTCGGGGTACATGCATTGGCCAGGACTGCCCCGCGGATTCTGGACCTAGTACCGGGCTCATCATTGGTTTGGCCGCTGCGTAGGTTACTTGATCTTCATCTTGACAATCTCTAATACATATCCAGAATACCCTTAGTTACCTGCCTTGTCGCCTTGGTTATCCTTCACCGTCGTCACGTTAGGAAGCAACGATTGGAAGATGCAAACGACAAGCACAAATCTCTTGATTTTGGCTTGGATAGTCCGCGGGGAAAGATCACAAAGAAAAATAAACATGGTATTCCTCATATGGTTGTGGACGACGCCGAGAAAGCAGTTCGCAGAGAGCGAGGCATGTCGATGGATATGAGCAGTCCATTTGTTATGCCCGCGGCCCTTCAAGGATCCAGAGATTCCATCCAGTCTCTAGCAAGATCATTACCCGATAACGATAATCCATACCGATCTGTGGCTCTGATGAAGGACGACTCACTGTCAATATACTCGCATAGACACGGCAAGCCTAGCAACCTGTCCATATACAGTGCATCGACGGGTAACCCCTTTGACGGAAGTAACTCTTTCCTCCTCAAGCATCCTCAGAGAGTGGCTAGTTCTACTCCGCCCACAAAGTCAGCAACAACGTCTTCGTCCGATTTACCACAGCTTCAGGTTCCCGAACCCGCTCATGGCATCACACGGAATGAGATCGCTTCGATCGTGGAAAGAGTGGCCGCTGCACCTGTGATCAGAGAAGTAGCGCCGCAATCTATAGTAGAAAGCCACACTAGCACCGACAAGATTCTTGGTCAATCGGACGCCCCGATTCGCGGTCAGCAGCAGCCATCATCTTCAACTACTTCTACATCCTCAACACAACCGCTAGCCAGGAAATTTGAACTCGAGCCACCCAAACCCATTCCTCAGATGCATGTCAACAGAGCTGAGCATTCTGTAATTCCGTCCCAACCGCAAACCGTGCGATCTCGCAGGCTGCATTCCTTGGAGGCCTCAATTCGCGATGCAAGTTCAAGTAGCAGCGCTAGCGTAAGCGAGTCTGGTGATACGGCCAAGTCCACTTCACAACCTGCGCAGTTAGGACGTCCCAGTAATCCCGGGCCATCTCGGTCGCCAGACGTTGCTATGCCTGCCATCGCCGAACACGGACAGCCCGCAGGTCTCGGGGTCCACAACATAGGTTATGACCTGAATAGTCAATTTATAGGACCACGACCCCTCCCACCTCATGATGTTAATGACAACCCAGAGCAAAGAGCACTGCGAATTCGATCGTTTTACAAGGAATACTTTGACGAGTCTAAGTCTAACCAGACGAGGCCTGCCCAAGTTTCTCAACGCCAGCACCCAGCCTACTACGAAGACTATGGCCAAGAATACCTCAACAACGGCGTTATTTTCGACCCAGCCGCCGGTCGCTTCGCGGTAGCTAAAGCACCGTATGCTCAGCCAATACCTCGCCGCGCAATGACTCCTCCTCCGCGTGCTCCACCGCGTTTCAAGGGCGCAACGCCTGGCCATGCTTCCACTTCCATCGGCGGCCGTCAAGCGGGCCCTGGTCAACGCCGGTTTTCTTCCGCTTCAAGCAGACCAAACGCTGGCCCGCCCGGTCGCGCCCAAGGTCCAAGAAAGCCTATACCACCGCCTGCGCCCCTGCAGACGTTGCCCACCCCGCACATGTTAAAAGACGATTCGATGGTATTCTCGCCTATCGACTTTGCTCCGCCAGCATCGTATCGCGAAAGGCAAGCCGGCCGTTCGTCGAGCCCGCTCGGCGAACGGAGACCGTACTCACCGTCGGTGAAAGCGCACATACCTCTCGCGTCACCATTTGTCGATCTCCCAGCTATGCCAAGCCCGTAAGTCTCCTCATCACTTTCTTCTCCACTCGTCAACCCCTTTGACTCCCCCCACTCATTCATCCATGTCATGGATAACCGAGCGTGCTAACCTTCATCCTGTCGCTAGCCACGAGCTACGCAAATCAGGATCCTTCACCGCGCTCGATTTCGCGCCCATCCCGCGCTTCCGCACCAGAAGCGATGCCGGCGTCAACGGGAGCGATGCGGGCAGCGTGCGCAGCACCAGGAGCGGTGTGAGCCAGGCGCAGCTGAAGAACATCCGCAGCGGGGCGTACCGTGTGAGCAGGATACCGAAGGAGTGGGTTGGGACGAGGGACGATCTTGCGATTTCGCTGAGGCCGACGTGGTATCAGCGGTGATGGACTTGGGGGAAAGGATAGGGGGTTAGAGGGAAGAGGGAGTCAGCGGGTTTGGATTTGTTGAGCTGAATGTGTAAAAAAATAACTTTAGTGTATATTGATGAAGATACAGTACGGAGTCCTGACTTTAAACCTGAAGCTGGGGGTTGGGATTCATTTGTCTGTATGGAATGGAATAGATTTGTCTGATATGGAGGAGGCGGAGGACTATGCCAAATAGAAGAAAGGCACGCGAGTAACCTTCCTCAAAGCTAGAAAACCCGCATTCTTTTCCTCTAATAAGCTACTGAATTGAGCTTCTTTCGTCATCGGTGAGCGGATTATATGCGGACATAGTCATTATCAGATTCGCCACATGGAGCAGCTAGTCTAGAGGGGGCGGAATCACCTAATTGAAGCAATATCAGCGGAAGTAAGGATTCGAAGTTAAACTCAAACAGATGGCTCTTATTGTCTCATTGATCTGTATATGTAGATGTCTAAACTATCCAATGTAGATTCTCCATTGCAAGCTCCATCGACCGAGTCGATTTAGCTGTTTCAGTGTGCTAGTGCGATTGGTTACAAAGAGGCGCGCGGCTGTAGTATGGCTTGGGTCTGGTTGACGTGTAGCCCAGTTGTTTGCAAACTCAGGAAGAATTCAATTGTTGCGCGGTGGAGGAGTTCCAAAGCCTGACGCCATGAGAAAGAGTAAGATGCCCTTGCCGAGCTGGCTGTAATAATCCTTGTGGCACCATTAGATTCGGTTGTCATGGTGAACAGCGCTCCGAACATCCATTTCCCTGTCCGTGAGACATCCTTGCATTAGCTACTCCGCAACATCCCATGCTATCTCCATCCTACCAAGAGTTACTCTGCACCATTGACAGGGATATTACTGTAAACGACAGAATCCGCCATGTTATGGTTACAGGAAAGCCGCGTCTCCACACGATGTCGTTGTTTATACCCCACAGTGCCGCCATCACTAAGGGACTTTACCTATCATCCACCTTGAACATACGGCTCGCCTCCGGGCCACTCAAGCAGGCCACTTGACTTCACTAAATCTTTGCCTTACTGCTTTCTTGCCAAGTTCAGATATCCTCTCAATGGCTGCTCTCCTCACGCCGCCAATATACGTGACAACTGACGCCACGTCAACCTCGTACCTACACGATGGCAACACGCAATTCTTCGCTGCTCTCCATGATCTAGAGAAGACTTTATTCACTGCCGAACTGTCCCTACCAAACAGCGTGACTCCGCCGTCCACACCACCTGAATCATCTCAGGAAACAACCAACCGCCACGACAATGAGACAGCATCAGGAGGCCCACCAAGGATATCTGTAAATCTGCATCCGGACTCATCGATCCATGCTCCCCTTGCAAGGCGGCCAAGCAATAGAAACTCAGTCCTGAACTACCACGAACAGGACTCATTAACGAAAACCGACATTGCCATCTCGACTTCAACACGAGTCCTACGTGACCATACGGCACACAATGGCGGCGTCCAAAAGGAGGATCTGCTAGACGTCGGCCATCAGATTCGGACAAAAACCCACGACCCTGCTTGGAGACTATCCCTGGCAAGTGTATCAGATGCCGGAGAGAGCACGGCCGAGGAGGAGAAGCCGAGGGTGAAGCGAATGAGCCGTCCTAGACCAACGTCCTTCTACGAAACTTGCGTGATACCAGGATGTCTTATCGACTATGGAAGCACTGAGAGCTCAGGCATGCACTACGCCACGCACCTCAGTGCGCACGTCAACAGCAGGTATATCGACCGCAAAAAGGTCGGCGCTACCCTTTTGGCGAAGTATCTCCATCAGGCTTTCTCGCCCGAAGTAGCCAAACGCCTGCTGGCCCGGGCAACGGAGATCAGTCTTGAGGCCACTGTCCGCTGCAGTGTCGAAGTTGGGAACGCGCAGAAGCTGAGGAAGGTCAGCATCTCTTCGGCTCTAAGCATGCTTCCAACCTACGCCTGCATTGTACCTGGCTGCACCGACCAACTTCAGGAAGTGCCTTCGCTGTATCGCCATTACCTCCTTCATACCCGCACTACCGGCAAAGGCGGCTTGCTACCGGTGGCGTTCGATCAGCTCTCAGAGTACTTTTTGGAAATCTTACCAGAGCCTGAAGCCCGTGGCACGCTTGATGTATCGACCAGCAGAGCGCCACGAATTGCAGGGCCGAGACTGGAGAAGAGAGTTGAGAGTCTTGGGGTCGACTCTGCTCAGAGACACTCTTTTGCGGAGACCAGGAGCCCTAGGGTATCGTTCGATGATAGGAGGGCGGGTGGAAGCCCGAGGGTGTCAATTGACGGGAGAAGGGGAGTTGAGAGCGCAAGGGTGTCATTTGACGGAAGAAGGGGAGGAGAGAGCGCGAGAGTCTCATTTGACATGAGAAGGGAAGTAGGAGGGAACGAGAACAAGGGCGAAGAGCACAAGATCTCGAGGAAGCCCGTACCGTCGCAAGGATGGGACTCTCCGAGGATGAGGACGCCGACGCGCTCCTCCTTCGATACACGCCCACCGAGACCGATGTCCATGCCTCTCCCGTCTAGCCTAGCAACATGGTTCACACCCGGCAACAGAACGTCGCAAGCAGTGCCGCCGCGCTCGGCTTGGGACAGCGATGACGACGATGAGGTGACGCTCGTGCAGAGCATCAAGACTAGCTTCAGGACGTCGAGGATCTTTTCGGGAGGGAACCTTTCGGTTGCGGGGAGTGAGGGGCAGGGGCTGGGGCTGAAACGGAAGGAGAAGGAAAGGAGGAAATTGCATGTCTTTGAGCGGTTGAAGGGGTTTTTTCGCTCGGGGAGGTTTGGGGGTTATAGGGATGGTGTGAAGTCTTGGCCGGCGGATAGATAGGTTTATGGTAGCGGAGGTGACTGGAATGTGGGGAATGGGGCATGATGTAGATTAGCTGAATGAAAATATATGGTATTGTTGGACTATGAGATCGATTCCGGGATGCTATGCAGTAACAGGGCACAGTGTTCAACATTGTGATGCTGGAGCGTACAATATAGACAGCGGGAATCCCACTGGGCGTTGATTCCGGTGCTTGAGCCTCACTCTTTGGAGAGCAGTGCGACAACGGATTCGTAAAGGCGCTGCCGGTGAGAAATCCCCTAGCAGCGCATGCCTGCTTCATCATCCAAGAATGAGCAGGATCTTCTCTCTTGCAAGCGGAGCCCACAGACCATGCCACAACAGTATCCCATCCGCTGCCAAGTTGCACCTCTGCCTCGCTATAGCGGTACAGCGCGCCACCCTTCCTCCTCCATCCTCTTCGACCTCTCACTTCCTCACCGCGGTCCCACCCTCCTATTGACCTCCCCTTCCTCATCCACCTCCCCCTCACCATCCTT
>JAGFMK010000570.1:0-15423 GCA_021030975.1 Lichenothelia convexa | reverse complement strand
GGTTGAGGATGGGGAGGGGGATATGGAGGAGATTTGAGAGCGTGTGAGAGGTAGGGTTGGAAGAGGGATGCATCGGTATGGTGCTTGGGGAAACGTGGTGGGCAGCCAGGAAATGTGTGGGACGAAAGAAGGGAGCTGACGGAAGGGCAGAGAGGTGTGGTGAGTGACGCAGTTTTGTTTCTGAAACAGTGTGAGGCGGCCTTGACTGATAAGCTCAATTAGGTTGTGCAACACTTCCCTTAACTCACGTCTTCAGTACCAGCACATACCCCAGACGTTCTTAGTACAACGACAAGCCATGGATAGTGCATATCGCCTTGACAACAGTCAATCATCGGAGAAAGAACAAGTCGATAACAAACTCCGTGGTATATCCCCACTCCTCGAATTGTCGCCTTTCCAACTCCCCCATTCAAAGCCCTCGCCATTGGCCGCCTTAACCCGCCCAGGCCAGTTACTCATTCGTCCCGAATATAAACGCCTCAGAAAGTCCCTGAACAGTTAGAAGTTGACAAAAGACTTAAGTCCTGCGACATCCAGCAGCTGTTCTATTCGCCTTCCTCTCCATGCTGCGCCTCCACCTCGCAACCTTGCGCGAAGAATACTCTGGCGGGTTTGTCGCTTTCGTTCGATATACTGTAGAAGTTCCCTGTTCAACGGACCGTCAGCTCGTGTTTTGCTCAATCTTTCCGTGAAGTACGTCCGCTTCGCATGGCCACGAAACCGGTGAACAATCCCAGTATTGAAATAACGTATCTTGCAAAAAGACGGAGAAAACTCAGACTGACCTCTAGGGACCTGCCAAACCCCTCCCTTCCCGATACTAAACACCTCATCCGCAACCTCCACCGTGACTTTGCCCTGATGCACGAAGAACACCATTTGCATCTTTCTTGAATTTTTGCTCCGCTTGTACCCTTTAGGCGGTAAGTCGACCATGCCGCTGCCGAAGAACGGGAGAGTCATTGTCTTGGCGTAACGGAAATTCGAGCCCTGGACGTCACGCGTCACAATTGACGAGGCAGCGAAGGCGATTTCTGTTCAAAGGAAGACAGACATATTAGCTTGCCATGACACCTCACGTCTCGATTTCGCTGGGGGGCCTGCTTACCTTCTTCCGGTCCATCCTCATCCGCCACCCCAGCTCCGAGCACAGGATCCCACCGTCTCACTACAGCCCTCAAGATGCCACCGCCTTCCGTGACCCATTCATCCTCCTCCTCTTCCCCTGACTCCTCCTCCTCGTACACCTTCAATTTCTGTTTCCTCTTCGCTTGGCCGCGGTTCTGAGTCCGCTTGACAGGTGTAACGTCCTTTGCCCTAACAATCTCCTGAATAGTAGGAAGGCCGTCTTCAATGGCAATCTCAGTACGCTCGTGTTTCCAATACGCCAACGGCTTGAAGGACTTGCGGCCGCGGCGCGTAAGATGGACCCCTTCGTCTTCCATTGGCGTCGTACTGCGCAGTACTTGCAGGCTGCGTGTGCTGCCGGGCACATTTTGCCGGATTGCGCTCGATGCGCGCCTTGTAATAGACGGCGCCGTAGATGGCGCACGAGGTGGCTTACCACGCTTTACAGAGGTTATCCTTGCATTGGGATCTCGCTCTGATGGCGGCGGTTTCTTTCCCTTGTTTCTGCCTGGTCCTTCTTGTTCTGCAGCCGTGCGCGCACGTTTCGACGGTCTTTCTTCAAGGTTCGTATGCGGCACTTCTTCTGTAATTGACCGCCTTGGCGGTCTACCTCTCTTTCTCGGTGCTGGTTCAGCTACAACTGACTCTTCCTGCGCGGGCTCCTCTTCCAAAATCGGCTCAGGTGCTTCTTCTTCCTCAAGCTCAACGGCAGCGACTGCGGCTTGTTTAGGCTTTCTGCCTCGCTTCTTGGGCCATGTAGCTGTTGCTGTTTCCGGCGCATTTTCCGGCACTTCCTGAGCAGAGGTTGCGCTCACATCACTTCTGCGTTTCCTACCAGGGCGTCCTTTCGGTGGCGGAGGCATTGCCGTGCTATCTGGTATGACCTCCAAATCTTCGGTCACCTCTGCGGCAACAGTCGCATCCCCGTCCTGAAAAGCTTGCATTGAATCGTCGTCCATTTGCGGTAACGGGCTACTATGGCCAACTCCATTCACTAGGTTGCCCGCCGCGCTGGCATCTACTTCTGTCTGCTCTTGAGCCAAATCGCTTGAGCCCCTTGTTTTCCGTGCCCCTCGCTGGGGTGATGGTTGCAAATCAAATAAGTCCGGTCGCGCCTTGCCGTTACTCCTATTGCTTCCATTACTTAATCGTGACCCGTCCATAGAGAAGTCCAGTCGCCGATTAACCGCGGAATGGGAAGAGGCTCTGTGTCTGGCGCCGTTCGTTAAACGTGCCGGTGAAGCGCGCCCAACCGAAGAGGGCCTTCGCGGTGTAGATCCGAGTGATGTCTTCATGGGTGAGCGGCCCATAGGTGGAGGAAAGATCGTCGCAGCATTCCTCGTGAGGCGCCTTTCACTTAGTACAGTGGTAGGCTCCGGTGCTGAGCCTGCGTGACAGAGAGCGCGTTAGCTTAGTAAACTAGCTCTGAAGATGCTGCACAAGGGTCGATGATAGGCCTTGCGCCAAGACGTACTTTCTCCGACTTGCATCTCCTCAGATGAAGTGATCGTGGTGTTGGATCTCCGCACGCTTTGTTTGGCCAGCGACTTGGCTGGAGATGAAAAAATTCCGTCCAAGGGTTCCAGTCCATGTTCATCGCGGATGCCAGTATCTTTGAGGGTGATTCCGGTTTTCCTGAACCTCTAATCAATGCTGTGCCTCCTGGAAGACCACAGCGCAGCTCACCTTCCCTGTACACCAACATCAAAGTAATTATTCTCACGCCTTTTTCGCCCTGGAGTATTGGCGGGCGCCATTGTCTGCTCTTACCCTAGCTGCTTGTCAAGGCGCAAGGCGAATGGCGAGTCCTAGGGCAGTGCGATCACTCAAGTACTGGAGTGGAAGAAGAGGGGGCTTCTCGGTAAATTAGTAATAAGGCGCGATTGAGATGCGCTGTGGGATGTGACCGTGACCGTGATGCGCAATGTTGATGCTGCGGACCGTTTGGGGAAGGCGCCCTGGACGGACGCGTGCAGCGGTACCTCGGTACTTCCCGTCGTGTTGTCGGCGCGTGCTTTGCAGCAGTTGCAGTTTATCTTCCAGACGCAATACAATCAGTAAATTTACGACTCACGAGCGGGCGAGTTGGAAGACAAAAGACTCTTGAATACTAGCTCAGTATGGAAGTAGCCGAAGAAGTGAACCTTGAATCCCAGGAAATTGAGCTGGAGACTCCAGCTGCCAATGTATTCGTTGCGCCATCGATTGATAGACACAAGATCCTATCTGGATCATCATATTCGCATTTCTCAGCTATTCCAGACGCCATTGCCGGGGATATGTCCACCGAATGCGTGCTTGGCGTTGACGAAGCTGGACGAGGTCCCGTCTTGGGTAAAGCTCGCTGAAGACAACTCCGCTGCGCGCAGTTCTAATTCTCCAAGGACCCATGGTTTATGCCCTCTTCTATCTACCAATCTCGTCCCACCACTCTCTTCTAGCAACAACCTACCACTTCGACGACTCTAAGGTTCTAACTCCCACCGTCCGCTCCAATCTCATGCGCGCCCTATGCGATCCGTCCACCGATCTTTACCAGACTTGCGGCTGGGCTACCAAGGCACTCTCTGCTCGCGATATCTCCGCTGGCATGCTCAAACCAGTGGGCATGTACAACCTTAATGCGCAAGCCATGGATACCACGATCGAGCTTATCCAGGGCGTCTTCGATAGAGGCGTAAATGTAAAGGAAATCTACATCGATACTGTTGGTATTCCGGCGGTATATCAGAAGAAACTGGAGAAGATCTTCCCTACGACGAGGATCACAGTGGCGAAGAAGGCAGATTCGCTATATCCATGCGTCTCCGCAGCTTCTGTGTGCGCCAAGGTAACGCGAGATGCAGCGCTGGAAGTCTGTTATGAATCGTACATGGTTACGTTTGGCGATGATACCGTACAATCCGATGCAGTGCCTGATGGCTGGGGCTCCGGATACCCTTCTGATGGTCGATGCTCTTCCTGGCTGAAGCAAAACATGGATCCAGTGTTCGGCTGGGGCAATGTATGTCGCTTTAGCTGGAGCACCGCGAAGGATATGCTGGAAGCCAAAGGTGCCGGAGCAACCGTCGACTGGCCTATCGAGGGTGAAGAGCCAGGCTTCAAGGTCACTGATTTCTTCTCTGTCGCCACTGACGAACCTCAGTCCGACTCGGATGAGCTGGTCCACTGGTACGGACGAAAGGTTACCGAAGCCGTATTTTGATTATTACTTACTCAACCATGGTTGTGTGTAACAGCAGAATACCAGACATGAAGCATGACGGGTTAAACTTCATGGAGAAGGTAGCGCCGCGTCGAACTAGATCTGCTCGCCCACTTTGCTTGACCTCCGCCATTAGCGCAGTCTAGCGTAATCAGAGACGTCTGAAGCAACCGAAGGCCTGTAAAGAGACGCCGTGCTTTGCAATCAGTCATCCAGTCAGAGGTCAAGTGAGGAATCAGGGCCAGCTCCAACTATCAGCTACATGAAGCTTCCAATAGTTGCTATGCAAGCACAACAAGCTTGTCGAGAGTCAAGGGCCCCGGGCAGAAGAGCGGACCAGTAAATGAAAGTCTAAATCCGGTCGTATTGCGTCCTGCTGCGCCGGCTAGCCAGCATATAGTAGCTCAGCAGGGCCTGTCGTCCAGATCAAGGTACCAGATAGATTCATGCATCAGCGATCGGTTTTCCAGGCGAAGGCGCCGCAGATATAGCAGTGCAAAGCTCGATTCTGGCCACCGAGCCCTCGATTTGGGTTTGAAGACTATGTTTGAGTTAGGACCATCATAGGCATTTACTCTGCCCAGGAATCGTACGAACCGGCGTTTCAATGTTACTTTATTGTTGCTACTGGATTACGTGGAGGCATCAGTGCGAAAGTGCCGAGATGGGATGTTGCTTGTGTGCCCAAACTTGCAAAGCAATGGTTCGAGCGGTCATAGCCCCTTAAACAACTCAGTGGCGCTGCCAATATCAAGCACGTCAGCGTATCTTGCATGAGGCCGTGGTGTATGCTGCACTAACCGACTTGTCCAACAACTGCCTCTGCTTGTTCAGGAACCCTCGAGGGGCGTCATTCCGGCGCTGTACCACCACGTTGTTCGTTTGAAGTCGGCTGGTGAGGTCGTACCACGCGCTAGCCATAAGCGCATTCTCCCTCTGAAGGTTCTTGAACTCCTCCTGTGTCCGAGCCTTCGAACAAGTCAGTAAACACTGCATGTATCGATCTCTATCCCTCTCGGAGATCTCACATTTGGAGTACGTACGTTGGTACTGCTTGCAGCTTTCCTCTCTGCCTGTTCCAGACGGGACGTAAGATCTGCGATCGTTGCATTGCGTTCGCCGATTCCCTGCGTTTACACAGCAATTAGCATACGTCCTTGACAGTAGGAGGGATCGCCCTCGAGGCACAAAGAGACTGCCTTCAAGTTCGCCATTCCAGTATCGAGAAGTTTTCGTACTATTGCATTTGCCGTCACACGTTTCCTTCCATCTTCGATCTTAGCAGCTATTACAGCAGCTATGTCTTCGACCAGATTTGGCTCCTCAATGGCGGCTTTGATACGTGCGAGAGTGATCCGATACTCGTTCGACAACCGAACATCAGCCGCCTCTTTCTGAAGCCTGTCTTCGTCCAGCAGAGCATGCCGGAGTAAGCTTTTTTCACCGTCCAGCTCAGCTCTCAGTGCCATTACACGTTCCTGCAGGTCCTCTTGCTCGCTGCGCATAACCGATAGTTCCGCGTTTGTTGAGGTGGTAAGTGATTCCAAAGCCTCGCTCCTCTCTTTATCAATGGCCGACACTGTGTGCATGAGCATACGATCAACCAAGTGGCTACACTTGGGGCTTGCTTACAGCTTGCTTGCGCCGCAACTAAATCGTGTCTCGTGGCGGCTAGTGCAATTTCTGCGTCGAAGCACCTCTTCTCCATGTCGCTCAACTTTTCTGAGGCTTCGTTGAGCCTATTGCGGACCTCGACAAAAGGATGACTGGTATATCCGTTAGTGGTATAACAAGGAAACATAGAATGACGAGACATACTCATCGATGCTCTCCTTTCCACTCATGTTTGCCATGGCGGACTCAAACCCCAGATTCTCCTGATACACTTCGAGGTACTGTCTTTCGAGCTTTTCATTTTTGTCCTGGAGCGCCTGGACCTTTTGAGCTTGAAGCAGAGAGCTGGTGTCATTCTCTTTGCTCTCCTTAAGCCTGGCGTTCTCGGCTTCAAGAATTTGTATTTTGAGCATTCTATTTACTATTAGCAACGGAGTGGGACTGAAATTGACCGCAGGACACTTACCTGTCATTGTTATTGTGAGCATTGGCTGACAGTTCTTCCCCGAGCGACCATGCTGTTCTCGGGCTGGCAGTCATGGCGGCCTCCAGATCTCGGACTCGATTTTCCAATTCCGCCATAGTTTCATAATCCTGCGCTTGCCGTTCCTGTGCGCCTTCGTATTTCTGACGAAGCATGTTGAGCTCATGTTCTAGGCGCTTCTTGGCGGTCTTCTGGTCGAAAATCTCCTGCTCGGTATTTGCAATGGTCTTGGTGTTCTCCTCATTCGCTCTTTGCAGAGCAGCGCAACGCTCCTTTAATGAGTTCGTTTCTGTTAATTGTCCGTTGACTGACGATAATTCCCGCCGCAGCGATGCAGTAAGGTGTTCTTGTTCCTGGAGTGTTTGTATCTTCTTTCGCAGGTTTTCATTTGCCTTGGATTTCTGCAAGAGGTCGTCTCGCTCAGCTCGCATGAGCTGGAGCTCATCTTGTATCTGCTCTTTGACCACAGAGTCGTTCTTGTGGCGTCCCAGCTGTCTTTCCTGGTTTTGCAGCATCGCCCTGGTATTCTCAAGCTCCGACTCCAGCTCACCTATGTAGTCTCGATCCCTGTTGGACCTTTCCTTCAGCTGCTCCATGATGAACTCATCAGATCCAGTGCGCCGTTTCCTCTCAACTTGAGATTTAAGCTTCGTAAGGTCGTCCTCTAGCTTCGACATGACCATCCGTGCCTTGTCAAGCTCATCTTTAAGCTCGCCCTTCTGGCGGTCCAAGTCCTTGATTCGGGAATACGCCTGAATGAGCTTTTCTTCTCTCTCAAGCTCCGGATCCCGCACCATGGTGGCGAGCCTGGAGTTTCTGTGGACTTCCGAACCTGTCGAAGTGTCCGCTTCAGAAGTATCATCTCCCTCATTGCTTGACTCCGCCAGTCTGTGATCCAGAGCTTCCAGTTGTTGTATCGCTGCCGCGATAGGATATGCCACTTGAGGACCCAGCTCTTCCATGACCGAGACCATACGTTTATTGGATACTGGAGAGTACATCGCTGCCAGTAGAATCGCCTTTGCCAGCTATTACAGTGCATTAGCAGATTGGCACGCTGAGGAGCGTTCTGATCCTACTTTGATAGTTTGCTCGGGAGATCCATTGTTCGCGATTGCCTTAAGGTCTATTCCCAAATTCCTAGTAAGTTCGGGTAATTTGTCGCACTCCTCCCGTATGTATGCCGTGACCATTCTCTCGATGTGCTTTACTGTAACACGATCTTAGCAAGCGCTCGTCTGGAGGTCATGAGAGGCTCCATCACTAACAATTCTGCCATCGTAGTATCCAGCCCTGGTCGGATTTGGTTTCTGACTCTGGGAGGTCTCCAGCGAAGTAGTTTGCATCAATGTCACCTTCCAGAATTCAGCTCAACTGCGCCGTAGCTCCCAGTTCTTGGATTGGGCTCGTACGAAGTATTTCCCAAAGCGAATGGCCATCTTTCAGGTCGTTCCACGATGCCACAGGCCGTGATAGCTTGAAGCTGTTGATCTGGTCCGAACGTAAGAAGCCGTACACGGAGCAGTGTCACCATATGCCACTCACCCATTGTAAGAGCGCTGGACCTGGATCCGTTTCCATCGGACGCTTGCGCTGCGGGGACTGTCGAAGTACTCAATACACTCGTGATGGCTTCCGCACGGTGCAGGTAAAGCTGATTATGCATGATGGTTTCGTAAACAGGCCAAGCGCAATTTATGCGACAACGCAAGATATGTGAGCTTGTAGCGTGACCACTCAGGTGCGAGAGGTGTGTTGTCGAAGGTACCTTACCTGGCGAAGCGAGACCATTTATGTTCCGTTCAAGTGACGACTGTAATACAGCGGACACTTGATAAAAACATCTGAAGAGTCTGTCATGAATGTATCGACCTCTATACTTTCGTGGTAATGACAGAGACTAATCTCATGTTGCCAACGGAAATCTCCATATGCGCAGCCCATGACATATCAAATATACGAGTCCCGCGTCAACCCTACGTACAGAAGTGCCAAAATATTCTGCTAAGATCCCAAAGAGAGGGTATCAGAACCTCTGCAACTTTTGCAGCAGTACGCGCATAGTAGAGACCCTTCCCCGATGGTAGTTGACGCCCTTGCCCCTCGACATGTAAGCCCTTGGTATTGCCCTTCTAATAAGTCCTCCCTAACTCCCGCGCGCCAATCATCGATGAATCATTTCTTATTGACCCTGGCCCAAAGCATGCACAACCTGATCCTCTTCGATCAGAGCATTGTATTTGGAGCCCTGTGCCTGTACCGTCTCGAGCGCGTGTGCAGGAGCGTTTGCAGCGAAAGCCCTGAGCGAAACATGAGCGCCGTAAGCATTATGGAATGATGGACTTGAAACGTACTTGATTATTTCTGTGTACTGTTAGCCGATATTGAATGCTTCCAAGGCTGAAGGGGTGGACTTACTGTATTCGTGGGTAATCATACCTCCCTACGCTACATTAGCAACCACCTGCTGCGGACCTTCAGGACCTTACAGCAGCCACAATAGCTTCCTTTGCTTGTGACAAGACGGAATCCGGAGTATCCTCTGGGTAGGTGACAATAACACTCTTCTGTTTGGACACCGCGGTGGCTGCAAGCGCGAGCAGCGCGAATGAAAGGATGGTGAGAAGAATCTTCATGATGCTGCTATAGTAGAATGAAGCTTAAACTATGGTTTTCAAAGGGCGGCGAGTCGTAGCTTTTGTCAAAATGGATGGTAAAAGAAAGAGCTAACGGTCAGAACAATGGCGGCAATGTATGCGTTCATCGACGACGGGAACCCTTGGGGCACCCTTGGGGCGGCAATGGCGGGTGCTGGATGATTTTCGGTAAAATGCGGCTCTTCTTTGCCAAGCGCAAGCCTCCTTTGTTTGTTAAATTTCGTAAGTTGCCTCACAGAGCTCGTATTCCCGTTTCCCCAACTTGGCAGGCGATTATCCGCAGCGCTTCACTGAAAGATCCATCATCCACTCCTCATCAACACTGTAATGTCCTAGGCTCGGACTGCGTGGTGTCTGCTTCACACTTGGGAAACAATACGTTTGAGGTTGCTTTGCAGGGACGGTGTGACTTTCCGGCGTATATGGAAGGAAGATTGTGGCCGTAGCAGAATGACTTTCAAAACATTTGCGAATGCCGTTTCTTGACCAAATTTCCATTAGATAGTAGCTCCTATGAGTTTTCTGATTGATACAACATCTGAAGGAAGAAATCCTTGGGCGTCCTGATCGACTTGCTGTCAAAGTGGGCGGTTGCAGTGTTCATGGCCCCATAGAAGGCCTTCAATCATACTTCCCTTGCTCAGTGCTACCACCTGGTCTAACAAGCAGTATACGGTACTCTTCGCCTTTTTGATCTGGGTATATGCGAAGTCAAGCACACCATGTCTTCCGCATTGCCTTCAGCAGAGGTGGCAGCGGACTTCAGAGATTCTCTTCAAGATCTGCAAATGAATAACAGATATGAGATTAGCAATCTAACCATCATTGCAAAGGAGAATACAGAGCACGCATCTGCAATCTCAAGAGAGTTGGAGAACCACATTCGAACAGTAAGTGAGAGGAATACTATGCTCAACAAGCAGCCTGCGATACCAGGTACGCCTCAATTAGATCTGATCTCAATGCTTACAGGCACCTCCATCGAAAAAGCTTCCCGCACTGTATGTACTTGATTCGATTGTCAAGAATGTGGGAACTCCTTACACCATCTACCTTGGGCGCAATCTGTACAGTACTTTCATGGATGCATACACTCTTGTCGATGGTCAGACTAGAAAGAACATGGAAAGCATGCTGAAGACTTGGAAAGAACCTGTTCCAGGATCTATCGATCCTAGGCCAGTGTTCCAGCCCGAGGTAACTCGCCTTATTGAGAATGCCTTGATTAAGGCTAGGACGGCAGCAGTTACGCAACAACAACAGCAAGCTCGGACACAGAGACAAATGCAAACTCAGCCGCGATCTCCAGTCCCATGGCAACAGCCAGGGCAGACTCCCTTGCAGGATTCATACCGTTACGCCTCTCCAGTTACGCCTCAGAGTACTGGAGCCCCTCTCGGTGGTGGTCTGGGCTCCAATCCATACCAGGTAAGAATCCCGCGAACGAAGACTGCAGCTTCAAGCTGACTTTCAAAACAGTCCGCGATAACGCAATATCCTGGACAACAAAGTATGCCACAATACAGCAATCCTCTTCCGCAGTTGAATGGGTACGCCTCGTTCCAAACGCAGACAGATGACCTCGAGAACTTGAATCAAAATGTGGAACGACTCGTCTCGAGCGCCAAGATCGAGTTTGCCACAAATATGTACAATACAGCCGCTCAGCAAAGATTGAAAGCACTTCTTGATTTACAAACTATCCTGCGGTCGCAGCAATTGCCTCCGGAGCAAATCAAACTTATACGGCACCAAGTGGATCAATTGTCCCTGGCTTCGCAGCAGGGGACATTATCTCCCACAAATTCGGCCCCTCTCCCGGCACAGCTCTCGTCGAACCCGTATCAGCCATCACATCCAAGCGTGCAGCTGCAGCAACAACCTCCCCAAATGCCACAGCAACAGTATCCGCCGGCACTGCCGCTCAGCCAGCAATATCAGCAACTATCATCTACTTCACAGCTATACCAGTCATTGAATCCGCCGTCAACGCCACTGCCATACCAGCAATCCCAGCAAACGCAGGCATCCATTCAGCAGCCCCTGCAAGCCTCTCTTCAGTCATTACTTGCCAATCCCTCGCTTGCGCGTATACTCGCCTCTACCCCTACACCTCAGCAGACGAACTCGCCCTTACCTGCATCAAGCCTTCCTCTGCGGCACTTTCCGGCGCCTGCCAACCAAGCAGATCCTCGACTAGAGCCTCCAGCGGCAACGGGTGTGCCTAGCCAATCGCTTCTCACTTCCTTACGCGCCGCGGGCATTCTATCCTCGGTGGGCTCGCTCGCTCCTTCAACACCTACTCCTTCCCAGCAACAGTCCCTACCTGCTGTTTCGCCTCAAAGAACAGCTACTCCGCCGGTCCCATCTGTACCACCAGCTGTGAGACCTCTACGGGTGATAGTCCAAAACGATGTGCAACTGAACGCTACATCGTTGAAGATGTGAGTCGCTCAATGGGTTAGGCCTTCGCTGGTTTCTAGCTAATAGTTGACAGTCCGCACCCGGAACTCATTGCATTACTATACGGAGCTCAACCCAACCAATGTACTACTTGCGGACGGAGATTCCTTGCTACTGAAGACGGGCGTGCAAGGAAGGCAAGGCATCTAGACTGGCATTTTAGAACGAATCAACGTCTTGCGGATGCAGCAAAGCGCGGGCAAAATAGGAGTTGGTATGTGGATGAAATGGTACGTTCTCATGCCGCATATTCTCATTGATCGGTGCTCACAATGCCCAGGAATGGATACAGTTCAAAGAGACGGATGAAGCGGCTGAGACCGCGGATGCGAACGGGTCAGCAAATAGCACTGGAATGCTAGATGTTGCTGCAGCGAAGAAAGACCCAAAGCTGCAATATGTAGTAGCGCCAACCGATGCTGGGTTCGCGAATCTTACATGTCCCATATGTCAGGAGAAGTTTGAAACTGTGTGGCATAGCGAACGGCAGGACTGGGTATGGATGGATGCTGTGAAAATTGGAGGGAAGATTTATCATGCTAGTTGTTATGCTGAAGTTAATCAAGACGGCCGGAGTACGCCCATAATTGTCCCTAGGGGAGGCACGCCGGATTCTGTGCTTGGCAAGCGCAAAGCTGAGGTCAGTGTACCTAATTCTACAGAGTAACTTCTCACTGATGATGACTGACTTCAAGCAGAGTGATGATCTCAGTGCTCTACGGGCCAGACTCAAAAAAGATCCACCTCCCTGATCGCTCCGCTCCGCTCTTTTGTCGCCGCTGACCTTCTCCTGAAATGGCCCACCATCATTTCTGCTCCTTACGTCCAATGCCAATCCTTCTTGCTTCTGAGCAGAAGCATTCCAGCCATTATGTCTTATGGCATCTGTGGCATCTGTGGCAATGGCTTCGGTCCTCTCAGCGCCAAAGGCGTTCTACACTACCTCGCTGATGCTATACATCTATGATAACCGTAGTACTAAAAATTTCAATAGATTTTTCAGCTTGAACGTGCAGGTGCATCCATCCGTCCGAGCTTCCATGAACGGTGTGAAGTAGCTACATCATTAAAATATCCTCTAAGCAAACCATGTCTTGACAGATACCACACGAATGCTGAGGCGTGCCTCAGAGATGATTTGCCATGCGCGCCATTCTAGAATTCGACGAGTGGATAACACCATAAGGTAACCCCTCTCCGGCATGCCTGAGGAATTGCAAGAAAGCAATGAAGCCTTCCAATGCTCCTACTATGAAGTAACGAAACGGCAAAAGCCCTGGCGGCAGGCCGGCTAGGGCCGGAAGGGAAGGGGTCCTTGCATGATGCCGCGGATCATTCGGGGGGCTGTTGCACCTCGTGTTCAGCGATCACACCCCACAATTCAACCACTCATTATTGTCCATCTTGCAGCGTGCCTGCGCCTAAAAATCTGTCACCTTGATCCGCTCCTGCTTACCTAAACCTTGCCCTACCGAACTTCTCAGAAACTCATCCGCTCCATCTAGAATCGCTACAACAGAAGGGGCTACTCCCGCCCCCAGACTACCGCCAAGATTCCCTTCCCAAAGATTAGGACGCCGGCGAACATTCCTCTCTACTCCCTAGCCGCACCTCAACAGCCGTCTGCTCAACCATCCTCTCCCAATTCTCGCGAGTTTAACGAGAAGCAGACGAGACGCCCCACATCAACATCTTCTGACTCCGCCGGATCCGACTTCTCACTCTGGACTGACACAGGAGACTTGGGAGACCAGCTAGCCGCTGAAGAGGATCCATTACACTCCGGCAGAAGCAATTCGTTCGAGCTCGAAGACCTTGGAACGTCCGGGAGCAGGAGGAGGCATTGGAGGCACGTGAACTTCGGAGAACACCACGACGGATCAAGCAAAGAAGGGCACACTGGAGCCGTTAAGAGGAAGGAAGATATTGTTATACCGAGCCCTCCGCCGCGGCAAGTCGGCCGGGCTGAGAGGATCCTCGCCTTCATCATGTCTCCCCGGGATGGACCCTCCCGGTTGCATGGGTTGCATGGGAAGAAGCTGATGTAGGGCTCCTCAACCCGCTCAGATAGGGACGGAAGCTTACCTGTCATTGAAGATACTTCACCAGTGTATTTGTGTCATTAGGCGTTTTCTTGTTTGGCTATGACCAGGGCGTCATGTCAGGGATCATCACGTAGGGTCACCAAGATCTCGGACCACTGGTCATTAGACTGACATGACAGTGTTTCAGCGGCCCATATTTCAAAGACTACTTCAACCAGCCCACCCGCGCCGAGATTGGGACTATGGTGGCTATACTTGAAATCGGAGCATTCATATCTTCTCTATGCGTAGGGCGTATCGGCGACATCATAGGCCGACGGAAGACGATACTATACGGTTCCATGATCTTCATCACTGGCGGAGCACTTCAAACGTTCGCTACTGGTATGCCGATGATGTTGTTAGGCAGGATCACCGCTGGTCTTGGTGTCGGTGCATTATCCACCATTGTCCCAGTTTACCAGTCGGAGATCTCCCCACCCCACAATCGCGGCAAGCTTGCGTGTATAGAGTTCACCGGGAATGTTGGTGGATATGCCGTGAGTGTCTGGGTGGACTACTTCTGCAGCTACATCAAGAATGACTGGGCTTGGCGGATACCGTTACTGATGCAGTGCGTTATGGGGGCTTTGCTAGGAGTTGGCAGCTTATTGATTTGCGAAACACCTCGGTACGCTTAAATCTTACGAATGCTGCATGCGGATCCCCTAACAGCACCTCAGATGGCTTCTGGACAATGACCATGACGAAGAAGGCATCGTCGTGATCGCGAACCTCTACGGCAAAGGCGACATCCACAATTCCAAAGCCCGTGACGAATACCGCGAAATCAAGATGAACGTGCTCCTACAACGGCAAGAAGGCGAACGCTCTTACAGGGACATGTTTAGAAGATACTATAAACGTGTCTTCATCGCCATGTCCGCACAAGCCTTGGCTCAACTCAACGGTATCAACGTCATATCATACTACGCGCCCCTCGTCTTCGAACAAGCCGGCTGGGTCGGTCGTCAAGCCATCCTCATGACCGGTATCAACGGTATAACCTACCTCCTCTCCACCATACCACCCTGGTACGTCGTCGACCGCTGGGGCCGCCGCGTCATTCTCTTATCCGGCGCCATCGCAATGATCATCTCCCTCTCCGCGATATCCTACTTCATCTTCATCGACGTGCGGTGGACGCCTACTCTCGTCGTCATCTTCGTCATGATATACAACGCCGCCTTCGGCGCGTCTTGGGGGCCCATTCCTTGGTTGTATCCACCAGAGATTTTACCGCTGAGTATACGCGCTAAGGGTGCGAGTTTGAGCACCGCGGCGAATTGGGCATTTAATTGGTTGGTTGGCGAGTTGACGCCCGTGCTGCAGGAGTGGATCAAGTGGCGGCTGTATTTGGTGCATGCGTTCTTCTGCGCCGTTAGTTTCGTTGTTGGTACGTACCATCCCATAGTAAACCAGCTACCTTTGAGCTGGAATAAGTGGTGAAGCTGACATGCGATTAGTATACTTCTTCTACCCCGAAACAGCCAACGTCCGCCTCGAAGACATGAACTCCCTCTTCGGCGACGCAACATCCGTCATGCCCACGCCCGCCACCCAAGCAGAAGCCGAATCGCTGTTTGGCGCGCGTTCACCCGTGCCATCTATGGATCTTAGAAGAGATGGTAGGCCGGGGCCGGAGAGTGCGATTCCGGGCTTGGATATTGATCCGCCGGCTGTGGACGTGCAGGGTGGGAAGCCGATGTTTTCGAAGGGTGAGGGGACGCGAGGGTGGATTTCGAATCTGCTGAGGAAGGCGAAGGGGGAGAAGGGTGGTGGTGG
>JAGFMK010000056.1:0-113589 GCA_021030975.1 Lichenothelia convexa | reverse complement strand
CCCCCCACCTGCTCCACCTTCCTCCACAGCATCCTCTACCCCTCCTGGCAATCCCGCTCCAACATCCTGACCTACTGCGCCACCGTCGCCGCGTCGCCCGACCCGTCGGATCCAGAGGCTTTGTTAAGGGGCATAGAGGACGCGGCTGCGCGGCAGCGGATCGTGGATGAGCGGCTGGATCCGTATAGTGGGAGGTATTTTCCGAGGGAGGTCAGGGCGGAGAGGCTGGCGGATACGGTGAGGATGGAGAGGGGTGTGGAGGGGGTGGTTAGGGCGAGGACGTGGGGTTTGGTTAGGGAGCGCTGTGAGGGTTTGGAAGGGGATGATGGGTGGGAGGAGGGGTTTGAGCGGTGGAGGAGCGAGAAGGGTGTAGATGTGGATGGGAGCCGGACACCAGGAGATGGAGACTTGAAGGAGCGCCAGCGATGACCTGGGTTGGGTAATGCTATGGACCAGTCTCAAAAGTGAAGGACTGTTCGGCCATACCGTGGCCATATCGGATGTTCAAAGGCTTGGACGAAACATCTTAAAGGTATGACGTTATGTAATAGCATGGATTATGGCGCATTGAGTAGTTCGTTGCATACCAGGATAGCGGAAGCATTTCTCATTTTTGTGTATATACGGGTAACGCTAATCATCCTCATCATCGCTCCCAAAGATGGCTTTGAACACAGCTTCCCCAAGTCTCTCTGCTTCCAAGGCCTCACTTCGCTCCGGATCAGGCTTGAGTTCTTGCTCCGGAGGAGCTAAGGATCCCATGTTATCCTTGTTTATACTGTTCCCGTGATTTGCAAGCCGAAAAGACGCCTCCCTCATCATCTCATCGATGCTCGCCTTCGAAACAATATCCAGATTTCTTGGCTGAGCGGTGCTAGAAGGAGCATCACCGCCAGGTGCGTCTCCCGGATCTACCTGCACATGAGATGGCGGTTTCACATTGAACCTCTTGCAAACCAATCTCGTCGGATAGAACTGCATTACACTCCTCGTCATTGGCCCAAACATCCCAATGTTAGCGGCTGCCTCAGCCGGGTCTTCCGGCTTGGGTGCCGCCTCAGTCAGGAGCACCTCCTCTCCTTCCGTACTCCTCTGGCCGAATGTTTCTGGAGCGTCGGATGCCAACTTCGGGGCTGCGGATGACGAGGTGAAGCGAGATGCCATCATGCCTGTCATAGGCTTGAACACCTGGGCGGCATGTGCGAACTCTTGCAGCTCTTTGATCCAGGCATCTTTTGTTGTGTCCGGCGGGCGATCAGGTAGGTCATTTCGCAGCCCGGCCCGTAGCTCGAGGAAAGAGCGGTAGCGCGTCCTCTTTTCTTCGTCCTCGGAATATGGCATCCACCCACCGATACCGCGACCCAGCGCCGCTATCGCAATGTCCTTGTCCAAAGCAGGTACAAGGTCCAACAGCTCTCTTTGCTGATCTTGCTCTGAGCGGGTGAAACCCGCCGGGGCGGATTCGGCAAGTGCAGGGGGAAGATTGGTACGGCCAGTTGCAGAGACAATGCGATTGCGCGCTGTAGGCGAGAGGTAGTCGAACACGGACTTTCCTGGTAAAGCAGTCTCGCCGAGAAGGGTAGCGCGAGACTTGGGGTCATGTTTGGAAGATTTCGCTGCGTCTGCTGTAGATTGAAATGTTGATGCCGTATCAGGACGGCCAGTCCCTGCTTGTTTGGAAGACTTCCAATTTTCCGGGATCTTGGGTGGGGCGTATTTCTTTAAGTCCACTGTTGATGACAAAGGATCCAGGTTGCTTGAGAGTACGAAGCCTTCGAGTGGTAGGCGCCCATCGTGGCATTTGCGGAACCCAGGGGCTGCACTGCTTAGAGAGAGCTTCTTAGGAATGAATATTGGTTTCACATCCAGCAGAGGATTTGCTGCCCCCGAAGTAGGTTTAGTTGTAATCGACTTCTTTTTCTTCTTGTCTCCTCCTAAGACTTTGTTATAGGATATTCGAGGCCCTATCTCGTAGGGGTCCTCGTCGTCGGAGCCCGTATCGTTGAGAATGCCGACACCAAAACCTCCTTTTTTCGTATTCGATTTCTTAGCAATCTTGCCAGTAAAGATTGTTTTGGTCGCTAGCTCGTTATCGTCCTCATCTTCTGCGTCCTTGTGCAAATCCGTAGGGTCAATCCGTGATAATCCGCCAGCACCGATATACCCAAGGCCTTTATGGTCATTCTTCCTTACGAAACTTATCATAGGCGAATTGTCAGGTGCAAAGTGATGCGTATCTTGCTCTATTTGATCCACTTTTTCTTCCTCATCCAAGCGTGCTCTTCGCCTTACTTTTGGACCAACACCTTGCCCGGGCCTCCAACCCATCCTTTGAAGTAATTTGACGCCCATGGTCTCTCCACTTGGCCTTAATATATCCATCAGGAGCTCTTTACGCTGTATGTCCTGATCAGTTGAGCCAAGGCCAGCAAACGACTGGGCTGTCGAGAGCTTCTGGGCTTCCGCTTGCTCTGCCAGATCTTCATCATCCATAAAGTCCTCGGCCCGTTGCCCGGAGCCTTTCTGTTCATCTTTATGTCGGTTTGTGCGTGATGATACGAACGTAGAGGGTGTCCATCCTTCCTTGGATCCTACGGTATTGAAGTATCTACAATCCACCGTGAGCCATTGCGTTCAGCACAATATCCTGGATATCAGAGCCCACCCCTACCCGGCACTAAAGCCTCCTGTAAAAGCGCCATGAAGGCGCTTCCTCCCTCTTTCATCAACCACCTCTTGCTTCCATATTGGAACATATGATCCATCATCGCGTACATCTGGATCTAGTGGAGGAAGGGGAGTACCGTAGACGACATAGGGTGACTGCTGAGCTTGGAGGTCTACCTCGAATTCTTTTCTAGTACGCTTGTAGGCCATCTCCGAAGTGATAGCTTCATTCCATGCGAAACGGTATTCCTAATAGTTTGAGACCGTTGTCCAACTGAAGATCAGGATATGACAGGCATGAAGCTGCTGGTCATTGCAGCCTCGGCGGGAAGGCATGCGTCACGTGTGGAGCGACTCAGGCTCCGATTTCAACCCCGCTTGGTCTGCTTCACTAAACTTACCGCACCTCTCTGACAGGAGAAAGGGCTCTCAGTTGAGAGATGGTTTGCGTGTATGCTCTGCAGTCTTTGCATCTAATGTCCCTTTCCTCGTGTATTACACTCTCGTTTGATAACCTTTATCGGGAAACTATATGACGCAAAGCGCGATAACTTAAAGGACTCTAGTGCTTCAGTAACTTGCTTAAGAAACTGGACGATCCAGTCTCCCAATGGAGATGGCTTTGGAAGGCGCCACGGTCATTAATCCATTCTACCCGGTGGGAGTGAAACATATTATTGCTAGTGGCTCAACAAGCTATGTGGGAGTCATTGACGAAGACACTGTTCTGAAATACCCGCATGGTAAAGACGGTCAGCATGCACTCATGGTAGAGGCTAGAATGCTCGGCGTCTTAGGTTCCCATCCGCGGATCATCGGCTTCAAGGGCTGGGATAAGGAAGGTTTACGGCTGGAATTTGCTCCTAATGGTCAGCTGAGTCAATATTTGAAGAAACTCAACGGACCGCCATCACTCCAGGACAGACTTAAATGGGTACTGCAAGCAGCCGAAGCAGCGGCATACGTACACTCCAAGGCTATCGTTCACTGCGATATCAGTCTGGAGAACCTCCTTCTGGACAAAGATCTCAACATCAAATTGTCCGATTTCCAGGGCATCTATCGAGCTTCGGACGGCGAGGTCCTGGATGGTTACGCAGGGGGATCTGTCAAATACTCTTTGGTCCATCTAGACCCGTTGCATTCAGGCTGGAAGACGGATATTTTCGCCCTAGGTACCACGATCTATTACATTATGCAAGGTCACGAACCATATCCTGATCTCGACAGCCAACGGGACAGGGAGAAGATTATCGGTCTGTATAAAGCTGGTCAATTTCCCGACGACTTAAGTGCAGATCTATGTGGGGCGATCGCCTCGGCTTGCTGGAGTCTCGAATACGACTCAGCTGAGGAAGTCGTCGATGCTTTGAAGACTAACGAAGCAGCCGCATCATTCTAGATTTCTACGTATTTATGGATGGTAATGTTGGGAGAAGAGCTCGCTCCCTTCCTGTTTAGTTGATCATAATCCATATGGACGGCACAGTCTGCTTTGATGTATTGCTTCTCTTACATGGATGGGAGCCTTCTCATGCCATCCATCTCTTTGGTGCATGTTCTTCGATTAGTGTCGGATCACGTGACTCATAAAGGAATGCAATCCCAGGTTCTGGCGGATGAAGATCCAAGGACCCCTTGTCAGAACTTGAGACAGCTTCATCTACCTGAAACGCGTTGATCCCTGGTAACTTTTTACATGAACTGCTTAGAACCACTTTCTGCTTATTGCGATAATTCAGTAGTAGATGTGTAGCACGCTTGCAAATGCTCGCGCGGCCAAGCTCGGCGCAACGTGGGCCTTGGCACTGAACCTAACCTCCGCAATCCCATTTGCTTATCCTGCATAAACGTGCTTTTTCGTTGTACAGGTTGGCTGCCTTTTGGAACGTGTCTTTCAGATCTGTGAGACACTGTTAATCTCGCGCCGCCAGAACACGCACGGGCTTCCCTACTCTAGGTACATAGGTAGGCAGCTCGCCCATCAACCCGAACTTGGATCACCCCGTTAGAACGTTTCTCTACCTCAAATCAACTCGGGCCTTAGGGGGCCCTGCGACGAAGACAGCAAGCGCGACAAAGCACTCTCCGCCTACCGCAGGCACGATCGTCGAGTTAGGTACAGTCAAACAGGCGTAGCTTGACTGGCGGGCCTGCGCGCCTGTATCAGCATCGCGACCTGTCCCACACAGTTAAGGGAACGCCATGACCTCCATCAATGAACACAGCCCAACTGTTGTGCGGACACCATCTTCCTCGCATCGACAACCGTCATATTCTTTGGTAGAGCGACCGCACAGGACGCAATCGACGGCATCGCGAGCTGCAGCTCCTACCTCTTTACAAAGGCCACAATCGAGCCCACAGCCACATGGGCGATCTCCGTCCCAGCAAGAAAGCCTCGCTCGTGTTGCGCGCAAAGATTACGAGCAAAGCAACCTTGCGCAACCGTCCTCTTCTCGGCGGACCTCCCAAGACCGTGGTTATGGAGGGCTCCCTCCTACACGTACGGCTTCAACCAGAGACAAAAACAGGAGCTCCTCGAGACAAGGACCCGACAGCCATGCCCCTGAAGCTCCCGCACGGCCGCCGGCTGAGATAAATGGGGTTGCTGCGGACAATATGGGTCAAGCTGCGTCGGCGGTAAATGGGCAGACCAGGCGAAGAACAACTATAGAGCTGCAAACAGGCACTTGGACGCTGGGTAAGACTATAGGAGCGGGTAGTATGGGCAAGGTGAAGCTGGCGCGTAATCTGGAGACGGGCGAACAGGTACTCGCGCACCATTACAGGTCTGCGCTGTAGCGGCTGACACCACGGTATTCAGGTCGCCGTAAAGATTGTTCCGCGACAGTCCACAGACGAGCATCGCAGTCATCAAGAGCGTGAAAAAGCAGACCAATCCAAAGAGATCCGCACCGCAAGGGAAGCTGCAATTGTAACACTCGTTAATCATCCGTACATTTGCGGCATGAGAGACGTAATGCGCACGAACTATCATTGGTATATGCTCTTCGAATACGTCAATGGCGGCCAGATGCTCGATTATATCATCTCACATGGACGCCTGAAAGAAAAGCAAGCACGGAAATTTGGTAGGCAAATCGCTAGCGCTCTTGACTACTGCCACCGGAACAGCATTGTACATCGTGATTTGAAGATTGAAAACATCCTTATCAGCAAGACTGGAGACATCAAGATCATCGATTTCGGGCTTAGTAATCTGTTTTCTCCGAGGAGCCATCTGAAAACATTCTGCGGCAGCCTGTACTTTGCTGCGCCCGAATTGCTTCAAGCGCGACAATATACGGGTCCGGAGGTTGACATTTGGAGTTTTGGCATCGTCCTCTATGTGTTGGTGTGCGGGAAGGTACCATTCGACGATCAGAGCATGCCACAACTACATGCGAAAATAAAGAAAGGCATCGTAGATTATCCGGCGTGGCTATCTGCAGGTATGCAATTAAACCAACCGAGTAGCAGTAACTGCCGCTTACTCTGCGTTAGAGTGCAAGAATCTCATTTCGAGAATGCTTGTTACAGATCCCAAACAGCGAGCCAGCCTTGCCGAGATAATGAACCACACCTGGCTCACCAAAGGCTTTGGTGGACCTCCTGAAAATTATTTACCCCACCGAGAAGCTCTTCAGTTACCGCTAGATCCTGAAGTAATCCAGAAAATGGACGGCTTCGATTTTGGCTCCACAGAATACATCATCACGAACCTGACCAAAATCATCGAATCTGAGGAGTATCTGCAGGCAGTTCGCCTAGCAGCGCGGAAGTCCGCTGTGCAAACTCCAGATATGGAACGCAAAAGCAGCGTCTTTGGCTTCTATAAACGCCGAGGCTCGACAACGAGCAAGGATGCTTTACTAAACCCATCCATGGAAACGGTGCAGCTTGGGTCGGATCCGATCAACGCATTCAGCCCTTTAATTTCTGTTTACTATCTAGTTCGAGAAAAGATGGAGCGGGAGCGGCATGAAGCTAATCCAGGCGCTTTGAGCATGCCGAAATCCGAAGGAGAACAGCCTCTAAAGATGCCAGATCTTCCTGCACCTGCCGCAGCATATACTAACACATCAAGCTATGAGATGGCGGGAGAAGCGCCTACAGGAGGAAGGACGAGGGCAAGAGCGAGGACCCAAGGGGAAGATGAGGTCACAGAAAAAGTCCAGAGGATGAACTTTAACAATGTACCACCTGGGTCTCCATCTCAAAATCCTCCACCGAGCGAGCAACCCGCTGTGCGGAAAGAAAACCCCGCAGTTGGCCTCTTCAGACGTTTAAGTACGAGAAGGTCGAGGGAGCCAGCAGCGGACAAATCTAAGCCTCCACCATCACTTGCTGTCTCTGGACCGAATGATCCCGTAACTTCGCCTAGGAAAAGCTTTAGCGTGCGCAGAACCAGAGATAGAGACGCTGGACCGCCTGTGTCATTGCAAAATTACGGAGACAACCAGAACTACCAGCCTGATCTGTTGACCCCACCTGTTAGCCTAACCGAAAACGCTTCGCGACGACTCAAAGCCCTTGGCCGGTCCACGAGCGTAAACTCCGCCGATTTGCGAAGACGCTTTTCCAGGCGAGGCACTTCAGAATCCTCTCCAGTAAAGCCTACGTTCGCCAGTGACTCTGAAAAGTCAAGTTTGCATGGAACGCCCCAGCCGCGCAGAGAAGCTATAAGTGAAGATGAACAAGCAAATCCTCGACCTCGCCACGTCGCTTACCGAGCGAAGTCGCTTGGTCATGCTCGGCGGGAAAGCATACAAGCTCGACGGGCTCGTCTAGAGCAGACAAGGGAGAGTGACGTCCCTGAAGAAACAGATCGTGACCTTGAAGAGGGTAGAATTGCCGAGGCCAGAACTGGTTCAAGCCCTGAAGGGATGAAGCCAGTGTATCTCAAAGGCCTATTTAGCGTCTCAACTACGAGCAACAAACCCCTGCCACAGATAAGAGCGGACATCATACGAGTTCTACGACAACTGGGCGTCGACTTTCGCGAGATCAAGGGCGGTTTCAGCTGCCGCCATGTTCCCAGCATAGATCCCAAGCTGATTGTAGATAATCGGCCTCAAAGTCCCGCACTTCAATCGCCTCCCGCTGGGACGCATCGGCGCAAGATCAGCTTCGGCAACTTCATTGGCGGCGACAGGGAGCGAGAAGATTTGAGAGAGCAGCAGAGGACTCCAAGGACTCCGAAGTCGTCCCATCGGCCAGCGGTTAGCGATACAAATTCCGATAATTCCGAAGAAAGCCTTGGAAGAAGGGGCAGTGCTCCTAGAGCACCTGGAGAGACAACAACGCATGTGCAGAACGATCATGGAGACACGATGATCTTGCGATTCGAGATATTCGTCGTCAAGGTACCGCTGCTGTCACTGCACGGCATTCAGTTCAAGAAGGTGGATGGAGGTACGTGGCAGTATAAGAACATGGCGCAGACAATATTGAACGAGTTGCGACTTTAGCGTAGCGTATTCCATTATAATCATTCTTTTGGAAGCGGGCCTCTTCATTGGGAAAGAGCATTGCAAGCGCGCAGTATTAATAATGGCTTTGGACTCTAGTCCTTTGTAAGTGCTTAAGCCTCGAGCTCGGTCAAGCTTACTAGTATTCGATCGGGCAACCTGCCAATTGGGCTGTATTAATAGCAGATCTTAGGCATTTCGCTCCAAGCGTGGAGCTGCATGGCATTGATCTTAGTAACTGGAGCAAAGTACTTGTATCACTACGCCCCCCTGCGTTCTGTATCGGAAGCCAGTCGAGGGCGGGTGACTCGCAGGCGGGGGTCTGGGCGATCAATGAAAGCTTGGCTTGGCGCTGTGCTTGGACAAGCTCGATTCCACTCTGCTTCCCGGACGACGAGTGCTTTTTGCAGCCTGTTCATTATTTGGCCGCCTCGTAAATCGTTCCCTGGAAAACGATCCGTGTGGTCGCTTCACCGTACCTAGTACGGTTCTTGCAGTACATAGCCACACAAAGGCTGTTACAAAAGGCATGAGACCCGCTTAGCTATCCAAGAGGTGCTGCCGTTTGACAACCACCTCTCCAACAACCCGGAATCGGTTCTACATAGCCATAATCAAAAGAACCACACCTTATTATTCGTATTACAGCGGCTGAATACCCCAGGCTACCTAAGCCGCGTGGGGATCTGCACTGCCCCATTTGGTTCTTGGTGCGGGAACAGCTGACGGCGGAACCTTGCTTGTACTGCTCAAACAATTACCTACAGAAAATGAAAATATTTGCGGTCTCTCTACCTGTAGAAAGAGCATTCTCCCAAATATACGAGGCCTTGCACATACCCATACTTAAAATAGCCAGGTGCCAATCTCGGGGTACCAATTCAATGCACCCCTTACCTCGTCTATAGTTGGCGAATCCTGCCTACTTGAAGAAGATCAAAGGCGCGGTAGCGCCAACCAGTCGGGCGGCGATAGACCAGACATGGGAGTTGACCATGGAAAATGCTCATTAGATGCCGATGGGCTGAAACAGTCTTCCATGTCAAATATGTACTTGCACCTTATTCGATCAAAGAGCGCACCAGCCGACTGAATGCGTATACGAGGTGTAATGGTCTCTACCTCTTCCTCCAGCCCCTGAATCTTCCTTCATGATCTCATGTAGCAAAATGTGACGTGGGCGATCAATGCCTCAGTGTGGAAGAGCGCCTAAAGACACCGCCATTATATCACATAGCCCGTTGCTGCCGCAAGACGTTGTGTCTGTTCTCAAATGCTGGAATCCATGGACAAGTTTGGAAGTGTGCAAGTGGAAGAGAGACGCAAATTCTGTCTAGTACAAAGAGAGATGGGTGATTCAATAATTGGCCGGCGCCCTCGGGTCCTCGACGTGTTTCTCGGGAGACCATTCGTTGCCCTATCCTGCTGGCTCTATTCATGTAGGAAGGCCTATCCCATGGTCACCATCTCCTGGAAGTACAACCTTGTCTAAGCCTCGCTCTTGGCTGATCCTCAATGGGTTGGCAGCCTTTCAAAACCCGGAGCCTCGTACCGCGGCTGAGCAACACATTGAGGTCTCTCAGATCATCCACAGGTATCCAATTTTCCAAGTGTCGGAGCCTTCTACAGGCGTCCGATTTCGAGCGATGGCCCCAGGAGAGATAGCGTAGCCCCTTACTTTAGCCAAGAGACTCTCTCACGATCGAGCGATCCCCCTCCATCTCGTCCGGACAAGAAAGGAAGGCAGCAATGATGCTGGGACCCGTCTATTAGCGGCGTCTAACACTGCCCTTCGTACTGTCAGCTCTGCAGGCAGGGGACCTTCCTCATGATCGAGCGAATCCTCCGCTCATTGCATCCGGACAAGCCAGAAGTGCAGCAGTGATGGTGGGATCCGTCCCTTAGGCGCAGCTGAAACTGCCCTTCGTACTGCCAGCTCTTGGGGCTGGGGCTGTGTAATCATATCTCAAGTATTTAAGGGTGGCTTGCTCCGCTCTTCTCACGCTCAACTCTTCAAACTACCTGCAATCAAAACATTCGAGTTGATTCTCCGAACTAGGATCTACTATATCCACCATGAAGCTTTCCACCTTCTTCCTGTTCGCCGCCCTCAGCCTGGCCGGCGCCGCTCCGGCGGATCCCCCGGCTGACACGGATTCCCTCGCTTCCACCGATAGCGCTGCTACCTCCGACACCGCTCCTGGCGATGTGCCAGCTCCCGTTGATGCCGTCGAGGCCGGTGATACCGTCGAAGCTCAGCAGGCATCCGGCCACGTGCAAGGCTTCGACATCTCACATTACCAGTCCACCCCATACAACTTCAAAGGGGCTTGGGACGACGGTGCCCGCTTTTGCATGATTAAGGTTAGCATCCGCACGCTCTGAGCGCTACTTCCCTCTTCCGTCTTGTATCCCTTGGCGTCAATTCATTTCTATGGTCACTGATACAACCTACACAGGCCACAGAAGGCACTACATATAAAGACCCGGCCTTCTCTAGTCACTATACCCGTGCCACCCAGCAGGGCTTCATCCGCGGTGGCTACCACTTCGCGCGTCCGGACAAAAGCTCCGGCAGCACACAGGCAACTTTCTTCGTTGCGCATGGCGGTGGCTGGTCTAAGGATGGCCGAACTCTGCCCGGTATGCTAGACCTGGAAGATACCAAAGGAATAGCAGCCTGCTACGGGAAGAGCCATTCAGCTATGGTGTCATGGATCAAAGACTTTGTCAATACCTACCATAGCAAGACTACCCGGTACCCGATACTCTACACCAACTACGACTGGTGGAACCGCTGCACGGGCAATAGTGATGCGTTCCATACCACGTGTCCGCTCGACCTGGCAAGGTGGGGTAGTACTCCGGGAAGGATCCCTGGCGGCTGGCCATTCCAAACCTTTTGGCAGAATAGCGATCACTACAAACAAGGCGGGGATTCGGATATCTTCAATGGCGGCATGACGCAATTGAAGAAGCTAGCTACCGGTTAACTGGATCGGCGGCCCTCATCAAACGTCCACGCGTTTGTGAACGCAAATGGACGGCCAAGTTGCACTTTAAGGAGAGGGCGGAAGTACAGACGTGATGTAAAAGTCAACTGAACAGTTCTGTCGCTTTTGGAAATGGCATGTCACAAGAGCACTCTCTTTGTCCTTGAGATTAATCCTCTCATTCCTCGGTCTCTACCTTGGTTATCTTTCCGTTTGCCGCCTGGTCGTGGATTGGCAAGTCTGCCTTAGGATAGCTACAGTAGCAATTTAAACGTACAGCATCCAGATTTAACATCTGATGCTATCGGTAAATTCCAGAATGTTGATCGAGAGCTGGGTGTGGCGAAACGGCTCTTAAAAGCTCTCTAGCGTGCTCTGTGAATCAAGCCAGGCGGGAGAGAAAAACCAGTCGCTGCCGAAACACGCACTCTAAATGCACGCACTGAGAGGAGACTTGGTTAGATGTGTTAGCTGAACTGCTCAACCTTCATCTGTTCTTAGTGTCTTCCGACTCTTTTCAGCAAGTTCATGAGAGGTGTGGTTTCCAAAGCAGCTTAGACCGTCAATGCTTAAGTCTCTACGTGCACCACTAGGTACGAACGGATTTGGTAGTCAAGCTCTGCCTGCGAGCCTGTACGGTAGAAGTTCGAGTCAGGGTCCCACGACACGTGACCTAGCGCATGCAGCACCTCAAACATCACCAGTCCGATGCAAACTACATCACTTGTAATACCTTACTCGGTTTCTACTTAAGAAAACAGCCATTCTTACTATATTCTATTGAACATCAACTCTCCAGAAGTAATTCTCAGCTACCCCAGGCTGCGGGCACCCTACAGCAGCCATGCTGCCCGCGCAGCACCTCTTCTCCCACCAACACCAATACCCCCAATCCGACCCCTCCTGGCAACAACTCCAACAACACACCCACGGCCACCCTCACAACCCTCACCATGCCGCCCACCAGCAAGCCCAGTCTCAAATCCAAGCCCAAGCCGCCGCTGCGGCTGCCGCCCAGCAACGACACTACAACCAAATCGCCGTGGAAAACAATCGCTCAGCTCCTGGCATGGGAGGGCAAGGCATACCCGGGCAAGGAGGTATGAACCAAGGAGGTCTTGCGGGAGGTGCAGTCCAAGGTCTTCCGGGCCAGGGCGCCATGTCGTCGTTCGATCAGGGCCCGAATGAGGATAATCAGCGGATATTGGAGTGGATTGCGCAGTTGATGAAGTTGGAGACGAGGGAGAGCGCGCTGCTGGAGTTGAGCAAGAAGAGGGAGCAGGTTGCCGAGTTGGCACTTATACTGTGGCATTCATTTGGTGGGTTGAATAATCACCCTTTAGGAAAATGAGGATTGGAAGACTGACAGTGACGCTAGGCGTGATGACATCTTTACTTCAAGAGATTATCTCTGTTTACCCATTACTCAATCCGTCGCAGCTTACGGCTGCTGCGTCGAATCGCGTCTGCAACGCGCTGGCGCTGCTGCAGTGCGTGGCTTCGCACAATGACACACGACAATTATTCCTTAGTGGTATGTCTGCCTCCCACCAGTGTTGTAAATACCTACAGACAATTCAGTGACATAGCTAAAATCTCCATAGCACACATCCCCCTCTTCCTCTACCCCTTCCTAAACACGACCTCCAAGTCCCGCCCCTTCGAATACCTGCGCCTAACCTCCCTCGGCGTCATCGGCGCGCTCGTGAAAAACGACTCCTCGGACGTCATCAACTTCCTCCTCACCACCGAGATCATCCCGCTGTGCCTGCGCATCATGGAGACGGGCTCCGAGCTCAGCAAGACGGTCGCCATCTTCATCGTGCAAAAGATACTGCTGGATGATCAGGGGCTGAGCTATATTTGCCAGACTTATGAAAGGTTTTATGCGGTCGGCATGGTGCTGAGTAATATGGTGGTTTATTTGGTGGAGACGCCGACGAGTAGGCTGTTGAAGCATGTTGTTAGGTGTTTTTTGAGGTAGGTGTATCCCTGATTTGGATGTGGATGGTTTGAAGAGTGACTTGCTCATGCTGTGACTTAGGTTGAGCGATAACGCTCGCGCGAGAGAAGCTCTGCGGCAGTGCTTACCGGAACCGTTACGCGATGCGACCTTCCAGAGCGTGCTGCGCGACGATGCGGCGACGAAGCGCTGCCTCGCGCAATTGCTAATCAACCTCTCGGACAATGTGCAGGACCAGAATCAGGGAATGATGCAGTGATATCTGATGTCATCCGTTTTGTTCAGAAAGACCGACTACAAGGATTACGACCATCGAAACAACGTGGACGATATACCGTCGTCAGGCCCTCAGCGGATCGAAACCTTACTGCCGGCTGGCCGGCTTTGGATCTGTGTCATACGATTATGGATCATGCAGGATTGCCTAGTGTATACAGCGGACGTTACACATCAACCCTTCCTCTTTCGGATGACACTTCTCACCGCTGATGCATACAGCAAAAGAAAATCCAGGGTACAATTACTTCCAAGGAGTTAGGACTGTAAAACGAGCATAGGCAGCATAGCACGGGCACTCTGGGGCAATGGAGCGGGCGTCACGGGTTCATTTCTAATGCTACGGTTTCTCTCTTCTTTCAACCCTGGGTGGGGATAAAATGGAGTTCCTCAGCAACGGGGTACTTATTCGAGGAGGGGCGAGAATCCTCCTGCATATGAACGGAGAGTTGGCTTTTCATTCTCTTCTTCCTCTTTTCATCCCTTTTAGTTGTAACCGTAATGTAACCATATTCAGCGTCTGGATTATGTAGTATACCCCTGGTCAGCTATATAGGAGGCTCGGCAATGAACTGTTAGCTTTTCGTATAGACATCTTTAGCTCATTCAATCTTACTAGGACGCGACATTGTCGGCTGGGTTGCGTAGGTAGGACAACCGCGGCATTTACAGTGTGCCGCATAGGAGATTGATGGGTTAAGTAATCTATCCACTACATTCTATCACTCCTCCGAATAGTGTAAATCTTCGCGAGAGGTATCTCATATCCAAAGCAGTCTTGCCCATCCTGCCACATAAACCCGAACAAGCGCGAGTACCTTTTAACGCCAATTCTTCCGTCTCATCCAAACGCCAGACCTCAAGATTTTCCTCCTAAGAACTCCAAATGGGATGACTCTCACTAACGCCAACGCCGAAGCCCATCTGTCCAGTGATTGGGTATTCCACACTGCCATAGCACGGCTCAGCCCTTGTCTAATTCCTCCGGAGACGCCAGAGCTCCCTCCATAATTTGACGAATTTTAGAGGACGATGTCCATGTCACCGTTCGCCAATCTTCCCATACTCCCTCTGCCAAACGACCAAATCCCTCGTCAGCAAATCCATCATCTCCACCGTGCTCATATCTCCAAACTCCCTGCCCACTTCCCTTCCCTTCTCTTCCGCTCCTCCCACCCCATTCACCATGCTCACTCCCATGCTCACACTCACGCTGTTCAGCATCACCGCCACTGCATCTCCACCAGCAGCAACATCGACCACTGCTCCCGCCGTCGCCATCTCGACCTGCGTCCGGCTCAGGAATTCCAGTATCGCAGCCACCCTCCTCCTCATCTCGTTCATGCTCGTCCTGTTGATTTTGAAGTACTTTGGCCGACTCGGCTTTCCTCCTAGTATTCCCCGCATCGACGTTATGGTCGCACCGGCTTCGCTGCCATCTCCGCTGCCGCTCCCGCTGCCATTGACTGTGACGTCGCCGTTGCCGTTCGCTTCATCGCGGTCGAGTAGGTTCCGGGATTGGCTGCGTTGAGGGCTGGGATCGGCCATTGCGGCATGCGCTGGAGGGTATTTGTCGCGCGTATATTGATTTCGTCCCACCCGCCCACGCCGAGCTGGTGGCCGCCCGGTCTTCTTGTGTTGGGATACCGCAATCGTTGGTACTGAGGGTGGCGGAGTATCTGTCTGAGGTTGAGATGATGGACGGGCTTCGGATCTTGGGTTCAGTGCGTCTTCGGTCGATGCTGTGGGAGCTTCTGCGGCCGCATCTGTGCAACGTTAGTGTCTGACACAGAGAATCGACTCATATCTGTGACATGCGAAATACCTTCTGCTCTCCGCCTCTCAGCTCGTCCCTTCCTACGTCCGGCTGCTTCAATTCGCTCACGTTCCTTCTCCTTTTCGCGCTCTCGCAGCTCCTTATCCCTCTGTGCCTGTGTAGTGTTGATCTTCGCCTTCTTGGCTCCTCCGGCCTGCCTGCTAATCTTGCCCGCTTGCTCCTCCTCGTCAGAATCTGCCTGTAGGGTTTCTGCATTTGGGTTGGAAGGGCTAGAGGAAGAGCCGGAGTCTGTGCGTGCCCGTTTTGTGCTTTCCTTTGAACTAGAAGCAATCGGTGTCAGTAAACGAGCTTTACCGACAGGGAGTCCATCGTGGGAGAGCCAAGGGTTATACCACTTACTCTTCACTGTCGTCTCGACCTCTCTTGCTCTTCCTATTGCCATTCTGTGTACCACTCCCGGCGCTGTCGCCTTTACTCTCTTCAATTACCCTCCTCACCATTTCCTCCTCATCGTAGGCGGCCCGACTGTTCATGGTAGACCGCCGCTTGGTGTTGATGGACTCGACGCTGGACCGCGATTCTCTGTTCATCCTGCTAGATTTTGGTTCAATGTCTTTATTCACGACGGCCTTGCGGTGAGACTTGTTGGGCATGGCAGAGACCGGAAGGTAAAGGGAGTATTTTTGCCTGAGTTGACATTTCAGTCAGCGATAATTCTTGCTGGTCTCGATAGCTTGCAAACCACGATATAGACAGGCTGAGCAGTATATCCATGTAAAACTGGAAGTGGGAAGCGCAAGAGGGAGTTTCGCGGCCTCGAAGCTGCCCAACCACAGGGGCCGTTTTGAGGTCCTGCGTTAGAGCACCCTCGTTCCCACTCCTGAAAATAGACATAGACGGACTTACCCTTTAGCTCCGACCTTTACCTGATGTAGATCCTTCTTGCACTCCTCGCAGAAGTAGTTCTCCGGGGACATCTCGTCGCTGAAGATGCCCACGCAACCACCGTGCTGCCAAACCTTGCAAACGTCGCATTGTATGAAGAGACTACCCGCCTCGTCCGATTGTGAATCAGACGCAGCAGACTGAGCTTGTAAGTCCCTCAAGTGGTGGCCCCTCCCAGACTCAGCGAGTGGCTTGGGAGGGCCAGGATATTCTAGATGCCCGCAAATGCAGCGAGTGACCTCTTCTTCGTCCTCTCCGTTATCGTCGTCTTCAGCCTCGTCGTTAGCTTTGGAGGTTTTGGTGTCTTCGCGTGTCGCACGTCGAGTGGGGTGTGTGTGAGTGTCCTCGGCTCCAGAAGATAGTGAGATAGGGCTTAATGATTTCTGAGGAGATGGGAGCTTATGGCTTGACCTTGTGCTTCTTTCAACACGGCCAGACTGGGTGGTGGTTGTAGAGGAATTGCTGGTGCTCTCCGCCGGGGCGCGAGCAGATCGTCGGGTCGACATTTGCTCTACTTTGACGGTAATCTGAGCAATTCGGAGGATATATGATCAAGAATGTGTGCTGAATTGTCTAACAGGGTATGCCAGTTTGAAAGGCAGAATTACGCCTGAAGAGTGCTTGTTCCATGAGACAGGCAGAGAGTGGAAATGCAGTGCTGACCCAGGTGCGAGCGTAGAGAGTGTGCAAGGGTCCAGATGGTCGGTCGCATCGGGTCTGCGCTCGTAGGGCTGGGGCGCGCTGGCTGCCATAGTGGGGGCCTGATGAGTTTTGCCATTTCGATATGAGTGACAGAGCGCAGGGTCGCAAAAACATATTCAGATGAATTGGACGCCGACTCCATGCGAAAGCTTTCCGCTGACTCTGATTCTGAAAACAGAGTATGAGTGTGGAATTCAATAACAAAGAGCAAGTTATGGTATTGATGCAACTGAAGGAAGCTTAGAAGAAGGGGTGGGAAGTCGGCGACCTCCATGCAAGGCTGCTTAAGCAAGGAAATTCCGCGCGGCGGAACCTCTTCCGGTGCGTCATCGCTGCTGATTTGTCACGTGCCTGATTTGGGGGCCGCTCTTTGCTCAAAGCAGTTTGTTGTCATTTTGGGCTCTCAAAACCTATCGAAGGGTGGACGAGCTTCACTGCTAATCACACGCATACGAAGGGAGAGGACATGAGAGAAGATCTGAATGCAGCAATCAGGAGCTAAATACACGACCGCGCATGCAAAGGCATTACGTTGCTCATGAGAATCTAATCTAATGTTCTAATCATCTAGTGGGCACCGTTCGAGGCACCGTTGCTAGCACCGTTGCCGTTGCTGACAGTGCCGTCGAAGTACTCTTTGTGCGTTCCATAGTTTGGAGCGCCGTTGTTGTCCGTTGCGCTGTGGCCGACCTTGGGGTTCATGCCGTTTGCAGTACGCAGCGACTTGTCCTTTGCCATACCGTTATGCGTGCCGTTGAATCGGAGGTTGGAGATGCCGTCGTAGCCCTTGATGCCGGTAGCCTTCTCGAGTCGGGTGGCAAGATCGTCAGAGACTTCACGGAAAATCGCAATCTGGCGTTTGATAATTTCCTCCTTGCTGCACCTAGACATGTGCCCAGATACGGTCTTGATCCAGCGCTCCCTCGCGCCATCATCGAACACCCGCTCCCAGAGCGCTCGAGGAGCGTTGAAGTCCTCAGGGCGGATCTCGGACAAGAACGTAATAGCATTACCGCTGAAGTGACCGTGCACCTTGTCGAGGTCGACGCTGCGGTTTCGGAATTGGATGGGGGTGATGGATGAGAGGTAGTCTTGGCGCGCACCCTGGTTGTAAAAGGCCATCTGGCCGTCGCGCTGGAAGTTGCCCACTCTGTATGGCGTTCGCGATTGGTTAACAGGGAGCTGCTGGTAGTTGGCGCCGACACGGTGGCGGTGGGTATCTGGGTAGGAGAAAAGTCTGCTCTGCAACACCGGGTCCGCAGATGGCTCAATCCCTGGTGGCATATGCGCCGGGTTGAAAGTGATTTGCTCAATCTCGGCGAAGTAGTTCTTCGCGTTCTCGTTGAGAGTCATCTCGCCAATCTTGCGGAGAGGGAACTGCCCCTGGGGCCACACGTGGGTCAAGTCGAAGACGTTGATCCTTTGCTTCTCCCACACCTCTTCAGCCTCCTTGGCGGTCATAGTCTGAACGCTCACATCCCAGGACGGGAAATCACCGTTCTCGATGGCGTAGAAAAGATCCTTTTGCGAATGATCAGGCGACTTGGTGGCGGCCTCTTCGTTGGTAAGCGTCTTGATTCCCTGCTTTGACTTGAAGTGGAATTGTGCGTAGACCCAGTCACCCTTCTTGCTAACAAGCTTCATGGTATGTCCACTGTAGCCATGCATGAAGCGGTAGCCATCAGGAATGCCTCGGTCGCCCATCAAGATCATGACCTGGTGGACAGCCTCGGGATTCTGAGATAGGTAGTCCCAGAATCTTGTTGAATCATCAGCACCACTCAGGTGGGTCTGAGGGTCACGCTTCTGAGTGTGAATGAAGTGAGGGAACTTCGCGGGGTCTCTCAAGAAGAAGACAGGTGTGTTGTTGAAGACCATGTCCCAATTCCCCTCGTCCGTCCTGAACTTTATGGCGAAACCACGAGGGTCACGAGCGCAGTCGTGTGAGCCAGACTCGCCGCCAACAGTTGAGAAGCGTGCTGAGACGGAGCATTCCTTGCCAGGTTGGAAAACATCCGCAAAGGTGAGGTCAGCCAGGCCGTCTGTGACCTTGAAGACACCGTGGGCACCGCTACCCTTTGCGTGGACAACACGCTCCGGGATACGTTCCCTGTCGAAGTGTGAAAGGAGATCGATCAGGTGGAAATCTTGGAGGAGTAGAGGTCCGTTCTCGCCGACACGTTGAGTCTCGTATGGGTGAGGCATAGGGACGCCATTGCTGGTGGCGTAGAGGGTGTCCCTATCGGCGGACATACGGTCCTCCTGATAGTCACGGGAGAAGACATTGCTTTGTGTCACCATTGTGAAGGTTGATAAGTGGTGATTGATGTGAGGTACGTAAATGGGTTTGCCTGCGGATGGAAGATGGCAAAGTGCTCTGAGTGAAAGGTGAAAAGCGTTGCAGAGTATTTATCGGCAGTGGAAAGGTCTCGAAGGCGGGGGCCCTGGTTTGTTCGCATGATCTCATGAGGGAAGGCGCCAAGGGTCTCGGTAACCCGAGCCAATCAGGTCACCGGATGATAAACGCCGTGAAGATCCCAGTCTACAAATCCCATAAGTACTTGGATGCGGTAAGATCATCCCACACCGACGAAACGAAATCTGGCGCCCGCGATCTTGGGCCCACGCGATGCCTACAAATCTTACCTACTACATAGTACATTCTCCACCTGCACCTATTTACTCCTCTTCTTATTTCGAGATTGTAGCGAAGGTGACCCTTTATATATATGTAGATAAGGTACCTAAGCCTTTGACTCTTTCGAATAATGGCAAGGATGGCGCGGCCGGGTGAACGGGCCCAGACTTCGACTTGATGCAACTCGTGACCCATAACTTTCTCACAAATCCATGATAAATGGCTGCGTAAATTCGTCAGCTTCTCGTACAGGTTCGCTTGTATGTCTATTCAGGAATATGACCCTCTGCACCCCCTCTAGATATGGCTTTGAAGTATAACTCGGTACGGCAGAGGCATGTTGTTTCAACACAGGCATGTTGGTTCAACAAAGGCAACAGAGTAAGCCAATGGAAGGCCAACGTTCCGGTGCACGTGCATCGCTAGTCATATCAGGCCACAGTGGAATTCACCACGAAGCAAAGAATGCTGAGCCAATCTTAACCGTGAAGAAGCAATTACATTCCGCTTTGGAGCGAGTAGCAGTTCGCAGCTACTTCGGAAAATGGTATTAATTGTTGTAAGGCGGGCGGACGCCCTACCAAACTTTTACTGGCCATCCAATTAATACCCCCGATACGAACCGAAGTCATGGTTGCTTTTAATATCTCACACTTCATGGTTATATGTTATCCTGAAACTTCACGACGTCTGCATCCTCCTTTAACTGACGGATCTAGTCTATGCCTTTCCTATAGTGCCAATAGATGACATTCACAAAGTCCAGCATAAGAAACCGGAAATCGTGGGTTTCCCACAGTGTGCGAAGCCTTACTCGTAAACCAATCACAAAATAAATTTATATTGCTAAGTAGTGGACTAAATCATGGTCAGAGCTTGAGTCAGTAGATTCTGCAAAACAAGAATACCGCTTAGTTTCTCCCTGTCTCTATAAGCCAAAAGGACCCGCAAACTATGCAAAATGCTTCCACAAGTATTGCAAAGCTTGATGCACCGAAGTCGCGACCGCTGGATGCTGTACATACAATTAAACAGCCTTCGAGCTCCGACTTCGTCTAGTAGATGCAGCCCGCAGGGATGAACTACGCATTGTTGAGCGGTCCTTATTTGGCCTTCTGGGGAATCTCTGGACACACACTGCCGGTAACAGCTATTTCATCATATAAAGCGTCAGGGTTGACGGGAATGAGTCTCCTAATCACTTCACTGTCACAAATCGAAGATTATTTGAGCTTTTGTCTTTGAAAGCAAACGGTCTATTAAATCTATCCGCACCTTTGAACACTATGAAATATATCCTCTTTCGAAGGCAGAACCGGCAAACGCGGGTTGAGTACGGAAAGTAGACATCCCAAGTTGCAAAAGCCATGATCCCAACGCCAAAACTCCACAACGCCAAAGGACCCAATAAGAAATGCGAGCACTTACCAAACTCCGTGCTATGACAGTCTAGATCTCACTCTGGCGCCTTTCTTACCCCTAACCATCGTCAACTCACTGCCACGCTTCCTCACGGAGCCGACGCTGTCTTGCCTCGAATTCCCGCGCGTAGATTCGCTGTTGAGTCGTTTGCTGGGCCCAGGAATACTGCTGCGCGTAGTTCCAATCGGGATGCTCCATCTGCGCCCGTCGCATATCTCTGAGACGCGCTATTGGCCGTGGTCGCACTTCTGGCCGACGTTGCTGGTCTTGTCGATCATGTTCGGCCTGTAGCTGCTGTCGTTCAACATGTTCTGTCCGTCGCTGCTCTTGTCGATCAGGTTCAGCCCCTCGCTGCTCTTGTCGATCAGGTTCAGCCGGTCGCTGCTCTTGTCGATCAGGTTCAGCCGGTCGCTGCTCTGGTTGATGACGTTCAGCCCGTCGCTGCTGTAGTCGATCAAGCTCAGCGATTTCCTGCTCTAGTCGGTTAAGGTCAGCCAGTCGCTGCGCTTTTATATCACGTTCAGCTCGTCGCTGCTCGAATTGGGCGCCTATCTGAGCAAGGACGTAGTCGGGATCATCAGGCCAGAGTTCGTTGCCGGCACCTGTGACGTGTTCGGAGCCGGGATTGGTGGCAATGGGTAATGTGCCAGCGCCTCGCTGCTCACGTGAGGCCCGTAGCATTTCGGTGAACTCGTCAAGACCGCGGTTGCGAGCGACGTGATGAGAGTGGGGATTGGTGGCATCGCGTGGCGCTTCGGCGCGTACGCCCTCGAAAGCGGGGGGTATTCCAGGACGGAACCCGGGAGCCTGGGGATATCGTGCTTGTAAGGTTTGTCCTGCTATGGTTATGGAGCGGGGGAGGTTTGCAAAGAATGTGGGACTAACTGGCTGGTCGCCGCCTTCGTCCGCGTTCTCGTCGTCCTCTTCGTCTTCGTCCTCGTCTTCTTCGCTGTCCTCCTCGTCGTCTTCGTCGTCGTCTTCGTCGTCCTCGTCTTCCCAGTCCGGTTCATCAGGTAGCGGGTCCGTCAAGAGCTGGACTTGTTGATTTCGAATCTGTCTGGGTTGTCGTCGATCGAAGCCGTCCTGCTGCCATTCACCAGATCCGGATGTCCAGTCTCCGAAAGTCAGCCCGAACGCATCATTCATTGTCAAAGTATCATTCAGCACCGCTCGACGCACCTCCGGCAGGCGAACGATCATCCACCATAATGCAATATTCTCTCGTCGGAGCTGTTCGTCCTGGCTAACCCTATCAAAGACGCCAGCACCGCTAGCATCTCGAAACTCGATCATGTGACGCACGAGCGCATCCACATCGCTTTGCAGCTGCGCGATCTCAGCTTCCGCTTGTTGCAAGCCCTCTTCTATCAGTCTGAGCGAGTCGGGACCTTCCCGGCCGGCGGGGTTACCATGTAGAAGTCTCTCCAGCTGCGGCCAACGTGACTCGGGGTTGCGATCGAGACGTACCATCTCAGAGTGTTGTGGATCTCGATCCTGGATTTCTTCGGTCTCGAAAGCTTGCGCTAGCCTACGCAACTGGTCAGCTGGAAGGTCTTGCTCGAAGAATCGTATGGGTACGACATGGTGGTAGCGAATACCGAGCTCACGATACGTATCCTCAAGTGCTCTGAGCCGGTCACGGCAGTTGTTGATGTTTTCGATCATGATTCGGCGAGCCATGACGGGCATGTTGTCTGCTTCTTGTGTGTGTGTTGTCTCCGTCCTTGCGCGATGTGAATTTGTGGCTTCCAAATCTGAGCTCCGTGGAATATTGATACTTGATTAGTTCTAACCAGAGCTCAAGAGAAGTGTCCAAGATCTGAAGACGCAAAGTAGAAGGGAACGGGCCTTTTAAAGCATGCTCCTGAACTCCTTAGGCAGGTGTTATTCTCGGAACAAAGGACTTGTCCAAGGATTAGAGGTTATTCACCATGGCTTTGTCTGGAGACAATGGAGGTTGCACTGCTCTTTCAACGACATCCTCTACTGTCTGCAAAACAATGGCTTTGTCAAGCTCTTAACAAAGCGCCAAGTTCCAGTCGACAAACCTGGGACATCGCCCGATGTGGCCTGCAATACAACGAGTTGATTGAAGGCGTTACAGTGCCCGCAGTGTATTGCATCTGTTGTTTGCCTACGCGCGGAATATTATGAGTACGCCGAAATAAAAGTAGAAGTATTACACGTTCTGCTATGTTAGTCCCTCATATAAGATGCATTACTCGAACACATGGCTACAATTCAAACCCAAGCTCTCCTCCATTGTTTGTCGGTCAACCCCCCTCTGAATCGCCGGAATCAGTTCTGGCACCCTTGCGATAGCGCAAAATACAAGGCTTTCGTGTTTCCCTTGGTACGGATTTCATTCTCCTTCTCAGGTATTGCAGAATTCCCCAGATGTCGCCAATCTTAGGACTTGAGAGTCAATGGTTGCGTGATTTGACCTGACACCACGTCCGAAAACGCGGGCAGGTGTGGGAAATGCGACATCTAGTCGCAACCAACTCGGCCAAGTCGCCATTTATGAGAAGGGTATACTTTGAGCAAAATATAAAGTATAGATGCGGATATGGTTTGCGGCTAGTACCTAAGTTTGGGTTGGAAAGTACCACCAAGGTACTGCAGCACCTTCCATATGCTTCTCCTTATACATGGGCTTACATACGGGCAACTAGCTCGGTATGCGCGTTACGGGACAGCTAGAAACTAGTATCTGAAGCTGAACAATCATTCGCAACTCCATTACTGTTGGATCACTTCGGCCATGGACATTGGACGTTGGCACAAGAACATATTAACGGTCTTTTTGCTCTATTCTAGGAAGCTAAAGAAAGAACTGACGCTCCCTTAACTTCCTCCTTCTAGTCCTGCTCTATCCACGTTTGGGGTCCTTCATGCTTTCTTCCCGTTCCTTTTCCCCGTTGTTGCACTCCCCAGTCTTCACGCTACCCGGCACACGTCTCTCTATTCCTCCTTCGTTTCCTTGGTCGTCTGGACGGTTCATTTCGTGCGGATCACCATCTTCGTCTCTCCTGCATCGATGGCCAACTCCTTGTCCGCCGCCTGGCTCCCGGTGCATTTTTTCTCAACTGGACACTGCTTGTTGTCGTCTAAACTCGGATCCTCATAAGCGTCTGCCTCGATCCCAGCGCCATCATTGTGCATCTCATCGCCGTACTTTTCCAAGAACGATACCCATGCCGCTTCGTTCTCCATCATATCGCGCTGGAACTCGCAACCTTCGCAGCAGGAGAGTGTGGGAAATTCACACTGGACCCATGGCGCTGGACACGGATGGCGTTCGTCTTGGCAGTACAGATCGATCGGAAACAAATCGAGGTGGCCGCAGCTGAACTTTGATGAGATTAAGAAGCACATCGTTTCGTCGTCTGAGAAGGGCAATTGTGGGGGAACGGAATCAAGAAAGTGAGATTAGAAGCTATGCCGCCCTTGTCTCTTATACCTACGCATACGTGACTCACGACGAGAGGATTCTTGCTCCATCACTTTCCCTACGATTCATGTGTGGTCGCGGCAGTCAGAAGCAGGTGGAAGAAAGAAACTCAGGAAAGACAATGGGCTGGAACCTTCTGACTACGAATTGATCACATTTGGAAGGCGGAAGTCACATACCTTGCCGCGTTCCATAAAGAACACTAGCACTGAGTGCACCGAATCGGATTCTTTGTCTATCGAAACAATGCCATTCATCAACCATTTCACCATGAAAGAAAGGACACATGAACAAAGGCCAGTTCACAATATGCACGAACCGAACATGTAACAAGTCACTAAGACTTGTTCCACGAAAGCATTAAAAAGAGATGGGCCCCATTGCCTCTTCTCAGAACTTTCCGACTTCAGCATCACCGTGACCCTCCATTTTCTCCAGCTCTGAGTCTCGCTACTGGATTCTCGAGGCACAACACCACAATGTGTTACCGAAACCAAACCACGTACCTCTGCAATCACACTCTGGCATCGCCCACGGAATACTGTGACCAAGCGTGGCGGACAGCGAAAAAGTGCGGCAACGTTACGTATCGTCAGAGTTTGATGGCGAGCGACTGCCCGCGGTGCACCGCCCCATCAACGACAAGAGACATGGGCGGCTCAGGATATCACAGCATTGCGTATGTACCAGCTGCCAGTGACCATCCATACTCTCGGCCCAGCGCGCCAGAGGAATCTGAGAAGGATAGGCTGTTGAAGCGATATCTGGCTGCGTACAACCCTTGTAGCCTTCCTAGTGTCCCAGACATGGTCGAGGACGTAGAGAGCGCTGAGGAATACCCGGCTGAGGAGAACCCCCACAGGCTTATAGGAATCCCAGATAAATACAAGGACGCTGTGGGCGTTGCACCGAAGTTCATGGCGGAGAATGCGTACGACGTTGAAGGCATACCGAAGAAAACTGACAACCCTCGCCCTATGCCGCAGATGGCTGACAAAGAGTCCTACAAGCTCCCCAATATGCCGAACATGGTTGGAAGCAAGCCCGACAAGGTGAAGAGGAAGGCATTGCCGACTTCTTACGTCCTCGAGGGTATGGCTACCAAGCTTGCTAATGATGCTCCTATGTGGCAGGTCGCCGACGAAAATCCTTGCAAACGTCCCGGTATCCCGGATAAGCTCCAACGCGAACAGTACCCAGCTGACGACAATCCCTACAAGCTCAGGGGAATCCCAGACAGATTCGAAGACATTGTGGGCGTTGCACTGAAAAGCACGGCGCAGAATGCACACCTCTCTGAGGGCATCCCGGCCAAAGCTGACAGCGCTCGTCCTAAGCGGCAGATAGCTGACAAGGAACCTGGCAGACGCCCAAACATCTTAGACATGATTAGAAGAAGGCGGGATGCGTTGAAGGAGAAGAGGTTGGAGAATTCAGATGCCCTGAAGAGCAGGGCTCGTGAAGATGCTAACGCACATCCTAGATTGCAGATCGCTTACGAGCACCTTTACAACCTTGCTGGCATCCCTGACACGCATGAGGAGCGCGCTGGTACCGTAAGGAGAGGAGGGGCAGAGACTGCACGCGTTTTTGAGGGTATACCGAGGACGACTGGGGAGGCGTATCCGAAGCCTGGTTCGAGCGCAAAGCAGTGGGAGTGGATATAAGACATCAATTGCCAATCGGACGGCATATCGGAGGGCCTTTTGGATGTTGTTCGGGTAGATAGCTATTTGGTAGTCGTTAGTCGCGATTCTTGTTCCACATAATCAAAATGTCCCAAACACGTAAACTTGCAGTACTGGTGGACCCCTGGTACTTTACTAAGATGTAGCCTTTTGCCCTCCTGCACCAGGAGCCTGAGTGCGAGTAGGCGAAATATTTGGCCATGTATGCCCATGCGTGCGCTTGACCTCCCGAATATATCTAAGATCTAAATCCAAAAGTGCCCCAAGGCTATACGCTCACTCCGTCCAGCAGCACAGGGGCTCTCCAACGCTATATCCAAAAGGTTTCCTAACCCTCACCAGCATCAAAGATAGCCCACATCCCAGTCCTTCCCTTTCCGCCCTCCTGCTGCTGTTCCGGGGCCCTCCCATCCACCCACATCCGATGGTAATCCACCATGGTCTCAAACCCCAATCTTTCGAATAATGCAACAGCCCGTTGATTACTCATGAAGACCTCGGCATCGATCTTGCCATCTCCTTCCGTCTTCCTCATAGCCTTTCTCAGCACAAACTCTGCCAACTCTTCTGAATCAGCGTAAACGGGGCCGATGCGGTAGCCTTCCTGACATGGGCGGACGAGGGCCCATGCAAGGAGGTCGGAGGCGGACGACGAGGGGCTGGTTGACAGGACGGCGTAACCGTAAACATTGGAACGAGAAAAGAGTGCTTCGTTTGTCCAGAGGGCTTTACGGACGAGGCCTGTATGGGCTTGATCGCTATCTACTAGGAGGGCTTTTGGGACGTCTTTGAGGTCCACAAGTTCGGCTTGATTTTCATCGAGCTCCTGAGTCGAGGGTAAGCTGCGATGCCTTGGGCGACCGTTGAAAACATAGTTATTGTGTAGCCGATGACTCCATTTGGTGCTAACAAGTATGTGCGTCCTAGACACTCGAGGCATAATGTTACTGACCTTGAGGGTATCTTCCCCCTCCAGCGGCTGTTCCTTGGTTGATTTACGTGTCACAGCCCTGACCATCCCCGTCTCTACAAATCCTCTCCGCTCGTACGTCTTCTTCTGCGCGGCCACGGCATCGAGTCCCACAGTTGTTGCGCCCATCTCCTTCAAGTGCTCCATGTTGGCTTTGAACATGGCCCCTCCCCATCCTCTGCCCCGGTATTCCTCCTCCAGACAGAAGTACCCAACCCAACCTGTGTCGTTATCAAAGACGCACGTTAGGACGCAACCTACTGGCTTGGACGACTCCTTGGGATATAAGAGGAGGAAGCTGTCTTTGCCAGCGGAGAGGAAGTGTGTTTTGGCGTCGTCCGCGCTGCGGTTCTAGGATCATTAGGAATTGGTCCCAGACATGCTTCGCTAAAGGACTCACCCAGCCCAATGTCCGCATCAACGGCCACCAAACTGCCTGGGCTTCCTCTGGTGTTTTTGCGGGCCTGATTTCATAAGGCTCATAGCCTTGGCCTTGAGCGGACGTCATGTCCACGGTCCGGTCGAGTCCAACAAGAGTGTATATACAGCCCAAAAAGCGTGCAATGGGTGTACCCGAGCAGGAACCAGGCTTCGATCAAGGCATCCAACAGCTTCAGGAATATAGAAATACTATTCGCAGACAAATCCTTCGGATAGAAATGTTTTAAAGTGTACGAAGGTACTTTCGTGCGCGTGTCGATGGATCTAAATTAGACTGCGGGGTTCAAACGACGGGGGGTAGCCGCCTGATGCGGTTAGGTAAGCCTTGGGGAAAAGGGTCCCCGTTTGGCCGGTATCGGAGGCTTCGAAAAAGGATTCGCATCGGGTTCAGTAATGGCCATGATAGAAAATTGCTCCCAGTTAATCCCATATAAGGCAATGATAGTGTCGTGATTTCTTTATCGCGAGTAACTCGGCATAACAGCTCTCGCATTCTTCATATCTTAGACTCATATTCAAGCACAGCCGGCATGCGCACACTGCCAGGTTTCAGCTTCTTGTAATCTTTTTCTTCGCTTTCCTCAACATCTGGGAAGGGGCCGATTGGAGTGATCGCCTTTGGATTGATGTCATAATGACTTTTGGTATACTGGTCGGCCAGAGTTAGCCCCTTTGAACTAGCGTATTTCATACGAACAAATCAGAAGAAAGAGGAGCTAGAGAAAACGTCAAAGAACTCACGTTCTCTTTAATATGTTTGAAGTCGGTCGTTTCCTTAAATCCCTCAACATTCCAATACAGATTTTTCAGCCAGTTGTTCAACACTGGGTAGTCATGCCTGATGGTCCCTAGGTTGCACTTGAAGTGCTGCACATACACTGTGTCGAATCGTATCAGAGTGGCGTAAGCTCGTATGTCCAGCTCCGTCAGCTCAGGGCCTAGTATGTATGGTCCTCCATTTTGTGCAACGATTGTCTCAAGCTTGTTAAGAGCACCGAAGACGGGTATGACGTTTTTATCGTAGTCCTCTTGTGTTGAAGCAAACCCAGCTTTGTAGACGCCGCTGTTGAGATCGCGCTGCATCCATTCTGTGATGGAGTCTATCTGAGGGCGGAGGTGTTCTGGGTAGAGGTTGATCTTGGCCTTTCCAGGCGGCAGGATTGTATTGAATGCGGTAGAGAAGTTTCGGAGTATCTCAGCGCTTTCCTGGGTCTAGTATGAGCGTGTGCTGCAAGGTCTATTGAAGTAATAAATCGGCACCAATGTCGATAGCGCCTACATTGTTCACAATGGTGTTGTTCTTCTTGTCCCATAGCACAGGCATGCTATACCTGCCCTTATACGCTTTATCGGCTCGAAAGTAGATATTGTGTAGGTATTCGCTACCGAAAAGCTTATCCATCGTGGCCTTGGGATATTCGTTGTTGTCCTTGGGAAACTTCCAGCCCGGCCACCCCTTCTCATCGCCCTTTGGATATGGTCGCACGATTGAGAGATCAATCATGTCCGCAAGGCCTTTAATGTGGCGCGCCAGGTTCGCTCTGTGTGCAAAAGGGCAGAAGAGGCCTGAGGCATAGTGTTAGCCCAAAAACACAAAACCGACAGAACCTCTTCTGACCTATATACATATGATACCTGCCATCCTCTGGTGGAAATGGGCCGTCTGGCTTGATCTCGCCATGCCAGGCCTCTTGAGTTCCGCTGAAATGCTTGGTAACCGACTCAGTGTTCATTGCGCGTCTTGCGCCTTTATACAGCCGCAACAAAACGCGTCTGGAGCATGAGGCAAGGTGGACTGGGTTTGGATTGGCAAGTAAATGATAGAGACGGGGACATTGAATAAGCATAAGGCGATTTTGCTCGTTGTTCAACGAAGATAGTTCCGCTGTCTTCTCCCTGCGGTTTCCCGCGCCTCCCCGCACACGTCATCTTTCGGAATTGCACCGGCGGGGATATTTATTGCGGGGTTGCTTGTAGGAGCAGATGAGATCCTCCCGTTGCTTATAGTAAGTTTACTCCTATACCTCGAAGCGTAAATATTTCCAGTCCGACTTCGGACAGGTACATAGATGCCGTTGGCAACGAAAAAGATGTCAGTGCACTTAGTCAGTACCTACCTGCCTTGGGTAGATATACTTTTCGCTTATTCACGGGCCACCAAATGAAAGACTCTGCGGGATGACTCATCTGATTTCTACACTTTAAAAAAGTTCGGACGGGAAGTTGTTCAAACGATATCGTTTAAGCCTGATATTTGAAATACCATGGCTACCGACGGCTATGAAAGAGCCCCACGAAGCACCGTAAATCGGCTGAAAGCAAGAGGTATTCCCAAATAGCTCACAAGATCCAATTGTATACATGGCTGACTACTGGGCTAGCCCGCTATGACTATGAGACTATACACGATATAATAGACACCTCTCCGGTCCTCCACGTCTCTTTCAACCCGCCGTCACCAGCAGACGACCCATTCCCCACCATTTTGCCCATGCTTGGTTGCACAGGACTCTTCGAAAAACCTAACGGAGAGCCAGAGCCTAGTGCACCTGGTTCGTTCCCAACGGAGGATGGTATGCCAGACCCGCCAAACGGTCCACGGAACGTTTACCTCCATGGCTGGGTCTCCGCCCGCTTGCTGAAGCTTCCCTCCACTGGTGAGAATGGAGACGCCGCACCAAAGAACAGCGGCACACCCATTTGTATAGCTGCGACGCATGTGGACGGTATCGTTCTCGCCCTAACTCCCTTTCACCACAGCAACAACTACCGCTCCGCCGTGGTCCATGGCTATGCACACATTGTAACGGATCCGGACGAAAGGTTGTATGCCATGGAGCGTATCACAGACAATGTTCTTGCGAATCGCTGGGCCAATTCCCGCACGCCACCTACTAATGCGGAGCTGACGAGCACTGGTATCTTGAGGGTGGAGATTGCATCTGCGAGCGCGAAGGTGAGGGTTGGCGGGCCCGGAGACGACAGGCATGACTTGAAGAATGAAAGTGTAATTGGGAATGTCTGGACGGGTGTGGTGCCAGCGTATTTACAGTATGGTGAGCCGGTGCCGAGTGATTACAACAAGGTCAGCAAAGTGCCAAGTTATCTGGGCGACTGGATTCAGGAGGTAAACAAGAAAAATAGAGACGGCGCTATAAGTGCAATCCATGCACCGAAGAGTTAGGGGAAAGCATAATAGATTCTGCGGTAGCCTTCATCCAGGTTTTCCGTACCAATGGTTTTCCCCAAGAGAATTGTCCCTATAGTTTGTGTGTGTTTATACTCGCTCCTTCCTTCTGTACGACACCTTCTGTCGTTGCAGCCTGTGAGCGCGAAAAGCACTCGTCTCTGCTGTTTGCTTCGAACGTACAGTAATAATGGGGTTTTTGCGCTCTATCTAGCATCCGAGGGGTCCCTGGCGTATGCTAGATTATGATAAACGAAGCTTGTGTGTGCGAACGTATTAGACTTGTGACAACGGGGATACCACCATTGGTTGCTATCCGAGATCCAATACGTTCCGAATTCGATAAAGAATTAGGAATATTGGTCTCGGATAAGGCTAAAATTGACAGAGCCACCTGCAGGGTTGGTTGCAAAAGTTCACTAGGATTTAGTCCACCTAGGCGGGTCCTCGCACCTGCACACCTCCTCGTCAGGCCACAACAAGTTACGGTACAACTTAAGAGGTTAGTGTAACTTTGTATACTTTAGACAGGGTTACTATAGAAGCGCATCAATTCAGTAGACGGGCGAGCGTTACGGGCATGAACAAGTCCGAGATCGGCGGTATTAGTAAATATCATACCAGTAGCGGATTACCCCATCTGGTTAGATAGTTAGCTAATTAGGCTTAGAAGTTGTATAGATATAGAGCTTCTACTTACGTCCATATTCTTAAACTTCATCAAACACTTTGTCTCTTCCTTTAATTAATCAATCTATGTTATAATATAGTAGCATATATTCTAAGCGGGGAAAATGGGACCACCCATACTAGAACTACTATATCAAGGTCTACTTTCGTAGCAATATTGACCTTAGCTCACCCCACCACTCGTATGGCGGCCGTGAACCTGGCCTCAATATCATGAAGAAACACCTTCATATTGCGCTATGTGCGCTGCTGGGCACTGCTACTAGTGTCATCCACCGGATAAAGCTTCAGAGGCAGTCCCAGTACGAGCAAAGTGTAACCCCACCCAAGTTAATGACTCCTCAGATTCCATTACTGACTCACGGAATCCGTAGGGGCATCTCCTGAAAACGTATATGGGTGCCTATCAGCAGGTAATTGTTGGGTATTCATCCGTTGGTGCCGACAACAAGGGCTCTAGTGAAGTTCCTCTTGATAACTATTTGAACGACCAATGTTTGTGTCTTTCTTCATATGGACTTGAAGACATTCTCACGCCCTAGAGATTACGGTACTATCCAACTGGGAACGCCTTCTCAAGTATGCTCTCATCACTACTCTTCCTCTACCAACTTACATATACAGGAATTCAAAGTGCTTTTTGATACTGGTAGCCCAAACTTTTGGGTCCCGAGCTCCAAATGCAACTCTTCGATTTGTGGACAAAGCAAGAGATACAACTCCTCCCGATCCTCGTCGTACAAAGGGAATGGATCCGACTTTGAGATCAGATACGGATCCGGCGGAAGCGGTGTTGCTGGCTTCGTCTCCCAGGACATCTTGACCATTGGAGGCCTAGAGATTAAGAAACAAGACTTCGCGGAAATTATCGAAGGGGCCGACATAAGTTTTTGGCAATTCGATGGAGTCCTTGGCATGGGTTTTGATATCGCTGCTGTCAACAGAATGGTCCCACCGTTCTATCACATGATTAACCGGGATATGTTAGACGAACATCTCTTTGCCTTCTATTTTGGTGATGTCGGCAACGACAAGGCCGATGAGGGCGAGCTTACACTTGGTGGTGTCAACACAGATCACTATAGTGGCCAACTGGTCAGGCTTCCACTTCGCCGCAAAGGCACTTGGGAGGTTGACCTTAGCACAATAACCTTAGGGAAAGAGGTAATGCGGCTCGAAAACGCCGGTGCTGCCATTGATACTGGGGCAGCTCTGATTGGACTCCAGTCAAGCCTTGCCCGAGCGCTGTAAGTATTTGACCCTCTTGCTTCATGTCTTTCTTAGTGAAGGATGCTAACATTTCTATTGAAATGACAAAATTGGTGCCAGACAGGTAACCAACGGACAGTACACAATAGAATGTGCGAGACGGGACATCCTCCCCGATATCATCTTCACTCTTTCCGGACACGACTTTCATATTACGCCCTACGATTACGTGTTCGAAATTGGGGTTACTTGTATGAGTGCTTTGTGGAGCGTGGATTATCCCCCAGGCGGTCCTATCGCTGTATTGGGCTATGCCTTTCTCCGCAAATGGTACAGCGTCTATGATGTTGGCAACCATTCCATCAGCTTAGCCAAAGCTAGATGAATGGTAGATGATGTAAATCTGCTAGCAGTACTAGGGAGACGAAACACAAGTGTATGCCCAAGCATGCAACTGGAAGTATGCTCCATGTGATACGGGTCAGGCTTAATCAAGTGGAAGAAAGCTCGGCCAGGGAAGGAGGCTGATGATTCCTAGGATGAAGACAGTGCTAAGAAGTCCGACTGGAACTCACTCCTTCAAGACATTACGAGAGATTCTCGATGGGACTCACGTCCGATGTGGCATTCCCGAAGATGCGCATATTCACCCAACGATGGGATACAGGAATTTGTCCGTCCTGGCGGCTACGCCCTCACATCTCGACAACGGGTTATTGGCAATAATCGTGAATAGTGGTCTAAAGGCTCTGTTTACGTTTGGATCCATCTTGACATTTGTACTGTTTCGTCTGCGATTGGCCAAGACCCTCCCCGATCTTGATATGTATACCTCATTACAAATCCGTTCTGATCTGCTATCAATGCATGTTCCTAGAATAGCCTTTTGGAGTTACGAACAGGCAAGGCAGCTGAAGCTTAATAGCTAAAATATCCAGACTCAGACGCTGATTGGCAAAGAAAATTATCAGAAGAATACTCGAACTCTACTAACTTCTCTGCTGGCAAATTCCCCTACAGTCTTTACGCCGCAACCCCTGGCAGGTAGTGGAAAATCTGAATCGGCTGTGTGCGTCCTATCATTTGTTCTAGGACAGGTAGTGGATGGTCATATATAGCGTGCCCTTTTTTGCATGCGACAGTAGCGTCCGAGCTCCCGTCCGGACTTCACCAGCTAGATTAGCAGAGCGTAGTTATCACTTCGTACGATTTGGGACTAATCATCTTTTGCGAAATGTCTACGATGTAGGGCAGATTCCTATGCGTGGTGCTTCCCCAACAAGCTTGCGTATTGTCACGCAACATTACCACCAGCATATGTATTCAATACTGCTGACCCAGCTTGAAGCGCTACCCTCCTCTTGCTTGCCCAGTAACCAAAGCCCGGATATTGCGGTTGTACCCAATTATTCTGCTCTCAAATGCCCTTCGCGAACCTTACAATCCGTCCATCCCGTCAGTGCAAATGCTTCTCTGAGAGCGATGTGGTGATTAGCTTTACACGTAGAGCATTGTAAAAGGTGTGTTCTTACGTATTACCCAAATTCATCGGCTTTTGAGACAGAGGTTCGTAGCGAAGTCCTGAAAGTGCTTGCGAACGTACCAGCACTGCTTGTGGGACCGCTAGACTTGCTATTGGCAGCATCGGAGGGTAACGGGGCCCTGGGGGAGGTTAATTAGTATGGAAATTGCATTCATTGTCTTCATTAGCATGAAATCGTGTCGTGATCGCATCATTGTAGTCAGAAATTCTGAGGCTTCCGAGTTGGAAACGAAACGCGGTCTCTGTTCCGGATGCGGGAGCTTCGCTCTCATAGTATAGGGGCCTCCCCATTCAGGCGACTGTTCACAGCTACTCCGCGGTATGCCGCCAACAGTCTTTCCTGCAGCAATGTAAACGAAGCCTTGAGCATGCGCTGACTCCGTTGTTATAAGTTTAGCCCGTGGTACTCGTTTAATCGAAAGTTGTTTGGCTCCTTCCGTGTTGGGAAGGAACTGGTGGTCAAAGCGGCCTGCGAGCGAAAAGCTTCGTCAAACATCACCACTGTGTCCGTGCTCACACCCAATTTGCAGCTTCAACCGACAGCGAAGGCGAATGCGAAGTACACAAAGGGATGTCAGACTCAGCCTCGTGCTGAGCTTCATCTCTCAGTGCGGCTTCAGCTGCAAGCGCCAGCCTCTGCATCAACAACAGAGCGAATGAATGCCTCACAGCCTGACCCCATTTGACCTGGCAACCGCTCTCCCCTCAGCCGTCCCAAGTAGTACAGCTGCAGAGTAGACTCAATGCCTCATGGCATGGAGATGCTCTGACGCGGCCGCCAGAAAGTGATGTAGGATAAAGATCGATACTCCGAGCGTCTCAATACCTCCCATGTACGGACATGGATATAACCTCTGTGCAGGACGCCTATCAAGATAGGGGTGAGGATGCAGACATAAGGGCTGTAATGAGTCGGATCACTGGTGGCCAAGACTATGATCTCGATCTCAACCTACCGCCCGACAATGATGCTCATCCAATTCCACGTTTGCGGAATTTGGCATCACGGCTATGGAGCTTGCGACAGCTTGCGGCATTCCAGTTCGTAGCATTGCGCCATGTGAAGCTTATCGGGGCAGTATAAGGTGAGCCTCCTCTATTTGCTTGCAAACTTTCTTCCAAGCAATATCGCATAAGCATTCTGCTCCTGCGGAAATTCCTTTTTTTGGTTGGTACAGGTCTACGAGCCGTAGTCCGAGCAATCTCCAACTTTTCGTCTGACTTCTTATGGGCTTAAGCCAAACGCCTCAGCGCAGAGACCGTCAGGAGGCATCGTGTATTCACGGCTCAGCAGCTACTGATGCAAAAGGGCACTTGAGGGAAGCACCCTCAACGTGCACGTGGGTTGAGTTCATAATTCCAATGGCCAATTTATGCCAGCTCCTTCCGACCTCAAACTTGTTCCACGGTTTTTTTTATGCCGAGTGCGTCTCGCTCCTTGTCCGAGTCATTGTTCGAGTCCGCATCCTTTACAGTTTACTGAGAGAAGCCTTAAACTCCGGACTCGGCTTCCAGATGGATCTTGTCCAATTTCTCGAGACGGAATAGAAAAAGTGTTCGATCATGTTGAAAGACATTTGAAAGATGCCTTGGGCCCGGCTCAATTCAATACATCACAACACCGAGGGGAATATTGCACTTATGCCAAGCTCTGGATAATTTTCTGCGCGCTGGGCTCTCCCTGACCGAACTCTTCGTGATCTTGATACCCGACGTGCATTCCATGGCAAAGCTAGAGTTGGCAAGGTGCTACTGCCTCTCTAGCCGACAACAAAAATACTTTTCTTTCGTAGTTGTGGATGTGTCCTTCTCTTTGTTCCTGCCTTCGAATGTTTACGTGGAGATGCCGATTCTGGTCTCGGTGGAGTGGCTTTGAGCCTTGCTGACCTCTGATGTCTCGGACTGGAACCCTAGGCGCAGCTGCGCGATCATGCTTTGAAGCATGCTCAACGAACGTACTGCCACCTTGCTGTGGTGCTCTTGTCACTAAATTGCTCATCCAAGGACCCTTGTCAAGGGAGCTTTAGCTGGCTTTTGGTTGGGACTGTATCACCAAATCTCTTGAGTACCTGATATTCTATTGCGCCATTGTTCTCTCTTGTCCGTGGAGATTGCCTATGGGCCTCTGATACTGGATAGAACCTCTTTCGATGACCGAAGTCCTCTAGATGAGCTGGAGGAGGTTGACTGTCCCAAGATGTCGTCGCATGTGTGTGTGTTGCTGTGAGGCAGGAACTCTGGATCAGAGCACACATAGATTTTCCGTGCTCAGGCAGACGTTGTTCAAAGTGCCAGAAGCTGTTTCACGATTGAAGCGCTGTGATCTCCAAGGCCTCAAGAAGGTCAGAGTACATGTAGTCGTCGCATTTGGCGATCTGCCTTTGAGAGGTCGCAGCCAGGATTTCCAATAACAGGTAGACGTTTCTGTGCAAGTCCGCAAATTCCTGGAACTCTTCGTCTGCAGCGATGGTATGCAACAGTTGGTTTCCCAGTAGTCGTTGTCGCATGCCCTTGAGGTACGGGTCTGAGGGCGGAGAACGCACAACGCCTGTTGAGATCGTCCCTCGGAAGACAAAGAAGGAGAAAAGAAACAAGGCAAGCAAAAGAAGTATCTGCACTCACTCAGCCATAGAAAAAGATCAGACCATGCTCATCCAGCGCCATCTCGATCTCGAAGTTCCAAAAGACTCGGTATCTGAAAACTCCGGATAGCAGCTCATTGAGCATCCTGACGTTGTTCTCTCCTAATTTGAAAGTGTCTCCGCAGTAGAGCAAGAGGAGCTTCTTTGTTTCCGTTCCGGAGAGAGCCATTTGTCCGTTTTGGTGATAGTACGTTATTGGGTGTTGTGACCTGGTAACAAAGGATTGATGACCGGGTTGATACGCGAGCGCAGCCCCAAGACTTCCACAAAGGGCGCTCGGGCCATCCCAGGCACATAGGAGCACGGGAGCAATAATTACAATAACAAGAATCATGGACAAGCTTAATAATAATGATGGACAAAAGCTACAAACGGATATAATCTGTACATAGCCAACTCGGTGGCTGCTGTACAATTCTACGCTACTATACTACCCTATCCACAGTGGGAACCCTCCATGGGCAAAGCTAAGCATGGATGCAATTGTTTGCTACTACTTCCATGGCATGGTTACCTAAGTAAGGAGTAGCGGGCCAGCCGTTCACTCCGATGCGCGCGTGAATGCCACACCACGGAGGCCCAGACAGCCTGATGCGGACCATAAGACCTTGGCCGAGGCAGTTCGTGCATCTAGAATCTCGCATGTCATGCAAGGGATGCTAAGGGTTGCCTTCTGGAACAAATAGAGGACTTTGCAATTCCATAATGCTATTCCAAGCTGGAGGAGAGGCTTCGTGAAGCATGTAACTCTGAAACTGAGCTGCTGCTCGGGTCGAGGACCGTTGTTGCGGAAGTGAAAGAATCTGGACCTTGTCCTCAGATGTAAGCTCAACGCCGGTTGGAGCAAGTCACGGGACTTTCTGAGTTTCTCGTCGAACGTCTACCGGCGCCGGTTTGCCTCCGATACTGCCTTTCTTCCGGCACTGGGCTCCGAGCAGCAGCGCCGACGATGTCACCTGACTTCTTGAGTTTCTCGTCGAACGTCTATCGGCGCCGGTTTGCCTCCGATACTGCCATTTTTCTGGCATCGGGCAGCGAGCTGGCTTCAAGGTTCCTCCGAGGAGCAGCGCCGGCGAGGTCAGCTGACTTTCTGAGTTTCTCGTCGAACGTAGCGGAGAAACTCGGAGAAACCCCAGCCCCTGAACTACGTCTTGAATGGGTCAGCCTGGCAGCGGCCGGCGAAGGGGTTAGTCTGTTTTTCCGAGCAGTCCTGCGGTTTGGCTTCCTCTGGGCTCTTTCTTATTGATCCAACTGGGTCAGTATCAATGGGTGAAGCAAGGCATTTCCACCATTTTACTTTGTGTAATTGGCCCCTGGACCTCATGGAAGGAGACTCTGCTACGCTTTCTCTGGGCCGCATATATCAGGGCTTTCTGCGAGCACCTGATGAGGAGCGTAACACGAGTTTATCGCTTCTGACCATATCGTGCGAGTTTAGCTGCACTGGATTCTCTCCCGGTGTTTGAGTGTTTGGCCTTGTTCGTGCGCGCAGCTAAGCTCGCCCTACAGCTGGTACATTTTAGATCATCCTGCAATTTAAATTCCGAGGATATAAGCGCCTGAAATCCATTAGAGTACTGAGACTTAAACATTTGGCCGCTTTGAATTCGCAAACGGAGCTGGTGTTGTAGGATTGCACCTGCGGAGAAGGTAAGTATACATATCTTTTAACGACAGCTATTCACCTCAACAAGTACACGTAGCCGGGGTGGTGGGTGGTAAGCACGTCATGTATGGCTGATGAAGGGCAACCCGAGGTGCATGCTTGAAGTTCCCAGGTTCGACTCCTGGCCCCGGTACTTTTTGCTTTTCTGCTCGAGCTTCTTATTAAAGCTTCAAAGATTTTTCTCTACCTATACAACCGTCACGCTCTTTAATTTTTGGGCCCTACAAACCCCCTTCCCATAGTTTAGCCATGTTCGGATCTGGCTAGGCACGCTACGCTCACTGACACGTGGATTATGCAAAGTTTGTCACATTCTAGCTCACCAAGACTGAGAAAGCTTCTAAAACATCAGGGACAGCCATCTGCACTATACAATCCAAAAGAGAAAAACACTGGCACTGCCTATCCAGAATTTGAAACCCACTGAGCATCGGCCCTTTTCATACTGGCAAGTTTCCTACCAAACCTCCAGGGACTGATGTGCTGACGACCGCGGGCTCAATGCTCAATTCCGCGCCAAAGATAACGAGGAGATATTTAAGCATCTGGGCCGCCTTAACGCTCAAGTCTCATCGTTATTGACACTGAGAACATGGCAGGAAGACCATAGCGTATGCAGAATCGTACATCTGCAACCAGATCTATGCGACGAGACCATTTCAAGAACTGCCAACGCGAACCCAAACATCCGTGTATGTACATCCTCCATCCCCATCCTCCAACGAACTGTGCCCCTCATAGCATGCGATATCCCCCTGACAGTACAGCCAAGTATCAGAGCCGAGGAGTCGTACTTTTAGGAACAGCCGGATCAGCAGAAAGGGGCGCCACACTGTAAGATCGTTAGCTCGGAGAACCTGACGTGGTAAAAGCGCCTTACAACATATCCTCAGAGGAGTGTGTCATTAGCATCCAGGAAACTGTTCTTTCGATATACGCTACCCGGTGGTGGCCATTCCTTACGATGCGACCGTCCTCTACATGCTCGCCCGTCGACGCAGCAGCAAGTTGTAACTGGTGGGATTCTCCGTACGATAGGACGACGTCCCACAGTATAGTTCAGTCACGGAAACGTCGCATGCAGGCGCAGCAAGAGACGCGAAAGGGTCGACCAATAGTGCAGACGCTGGCTCACGAGTAAGCTTCTCTCCCCGGTCAGGTCTCCCATCAGAACTATACCCGGCCTTGGTGTAACTCAATCTCGCGTATCATCTCGTTGACCTCAGTAGCCTCAAGGCGCAGATCGCTTATGTCGCAATCAAGGATTCCACGGCATGGCTCTAGCCCAGATGAAATGCCCGGCGGCTTGTTGCTCGCTGTATGGTATGGAGGTTGGACATGGCTTGCGAAGCAGAAGGTAGCCGGAAGGACGATTAAGCTCCTATGTCATTAAATGACACCATGAGACCAGCCGCGACAAAGAAGTGGCTGGTGTTGGTTGAGCAAAAGGCCTAAAGATCGCACAGTTAGTATCTGTGATTCAGACATTGTTTCACGAGAGGTTAAGTAAAACAGATATCGCATGTCCGGCTTACCCGTTGAATGGGAATGTGGCTCCAACTTTTGCAATCACCATGACGGTCGGGCCAAGTTTCCGGATATCTCAACTTCACTTACCTGTTTCACTCTTTCAACCCACGTCTTAGCACCCTACCAAGAGCACCTCCACTTCCTGCTGCTTCGAAAATCAGTCAATACCCTGAGGAGGACTCCAGCCACAGCATTATGTCTGCCTCCGACAACGGTTCCGACGATGGTCGCAGCGAGTCTGACTTCTGGGTTCTGATCCCTCGACGCCCTCGTTCTAACGCTCCTACGCCGCCAAGCAAGTCGACTCTTTGGCAAGGACCCGAGCGAAAGAAGCTCTGCAACACGGCGGCCGAGATGTACGAAACGCCTCCTTCCCCTCTCTGGAACCCCTCGTACGACATCATGTACAAGAAACAACTACGCCGCGCGCAGCAAGGTCACTCAATGCACCCAGAAAAGTGCACGATCTTTGATATGTACGAGGACTATTGGCACTACGAGCTCCCGTTGTCTGTCGAATTTCGCTTTAGGATGCTGGCTGCAGGGGTTTCTCCAAATCACTCATGTTTCTCGATGAGAAGAAGGTCGACCTTATCGCCTCGCTGGGAGATCGCCATGAGGCCCTACCGGCCAATCAACGAGGAGGACGGCGACGAGGCTTTGACTTGGTTGGGTGCTTGAGCCGGAGAAGGTATGTTAATGTACTGGAGGTCCCCCCGTACTTTTCAAGACTGACGAGTACAGATGACGAGGCATGGGAGGATTTTGTGTTTCCAAATTGAATGTAATTTATGAACGTTCGAGGTGCTGGGGCACTCCAGAATATATTCTGAAATATATGATGATCTGATGAATTCTCTAAATATTTTGTGCCTTAACTAGTCACGTGAATCAATAGACATAAACTACTCCGGGGGTCCCCGGTACGTTTAAAGACTGACGAGCATAGATGATGAGTGATAGACGAATCTGTGTTTTTAAATTTGACTTTAATGTGTGGACGCTTGGAGTACTGGGGTACTCCCTAGTATATTTTGACGTATAATGAGCGAAATGAATTCTCAAAATATTTTATGCCTTAACCACGCATGTGAAACTATGTATATAAACTGCTCGGGAGGTCTCCCGGTATATTTCAAGGCTGATAAGCACAGATGATAAGGGATAGACAAATCTATATTCTCAAATTGAATGTAATTAGTGGACGCTTAGAGTGCTGCGGTACTCCAGAGTATATTACGAGATAAAATGAGGTAAATAAATTCTCTAAATATTATATACCTCAACTATACATATAATATTACTGTAAAAACTGTTCGGGGGGCCTCCCGACTATTATCATCAAGGATCCTTTATAAAATTTATCCAGCTTTAGCACGTGCCCGTCATAGACGATGAACTGCTCGGGGGACCTCCCTACTTTTCTGATCGCAGATGCATTTATGAAGTACTGCCTGCTATACTTTCTCGCTTTAGCCTATATTTATTATAGATACAAACCATTCGAAAGACCTCCCGACTATTAAGATGCAGATTCTGGTATGAGTTACCATCTGCTTAATATCCCGCTTCGGCACGTATCCAATATAAAGTTATAAACTATCCGGGGGACCTCCCGTGTATTAAGATCAAGATACCTTTTAATTGTCACTACCTGCTATAATATTCCACTTTAGCACGTATCCATCAGTGATATACTATTCCAGGGAACTCCTAAGTACTATGCCCAGGATATTTCTTGGATTAGTACCTGCAAGATATCTAGGCGATAGAGGTATTCCGCTCTAGCGTATATAGACCGTTCGGGGGACCTCCCGAGTATTATGACTGAGCGTGCTTCTATGAAATACTACCTATTATGACATCCCGTCAGCACGTATCTATCATTCGTAGACGATATCAGACTGTTCTAGGGGACCTCCCGAGTAGTGAGACCGAGCATTAAGACCGAGGATGCCTCTATGAGTTACTACCCGCCATAATGTCCAGACGTATCCATCATAGACAATATAGGCTATTCCGGGGGACCCTCAGAGTATTCTGACTGTGAATGCATTTCTGAATTGCTATCTGAAATCTATCTAGGTGACTGCATTCCGCTCTAGCACGAATCCATCATAAACGCCATCATCTGGTTTAATCGGATACTCTGGCCGCTCTTCTGGCTTCAGAGACCCGAGTTCGATCCAACGGCACGTCAGCGCGTACCGGAGCTTGCCCAAGGGATCCACGCAGTGCTATGTCAAACAATTAGTACTGCTGTTTGGAAAAATGGAAGGACACGGTCATACCTCATAGTACTGCTGAATCTTCGAACCGGACATGATCACGATTGATCCATGCGTCAACTGCATCTCCAGAATATCTCCTTCTCGTTGACCTTTTAGGCTTAGACCTAGCTCCGTTGGCAGAGCAGCCACACGCCTCTTGTATTCCTCACGGCTTTGAATCTTCTGAAGCTCCTCCCAGGCGGCCCTTCGGGCTTCATATTTGACACATCCCGGCATCGGCTCATCCTCCACAAAATGCGCTGTCTTGCTTAAGCCACGCGAGTGTTTGTCCTTCATGCGGATCTTCATGGTAGCAGGATAGCCGAGAGACAAGGTTGCTATCGTAGGCCCGAGACCTTTCTCACCATCGTCGTGATACTGTCTGGTGTTAGTGGTCTGCAAAACTGTAGAGAATTTAGTCACCCACATCGATGGACTGCTTCTCGAAGTAGCCCAGAGCAAGCAGTTCGTTGAAATCGTTGTGCGCTTGACCTGTCAGTAACTTCGACGCCCAGTTGAGCCGTGTCCTTGCGTCTCTGATGGGAGTTGGAGCATCTTCGAAGCCTTTGGACTGGGTGGCGGCAACGAACTTGTAAGGCATGCCGTAGTTCATGCCAAACTGCTGAGTGAGCACCTTGCCTTGGGACTGGTTCGACTTGAGCTCCAACCGCTGCAAACCAAAGTCCCTACTCTGTAGCTCCTCCCACATGTCGTTAGGTCCACCAGACTCTGCCAGTGCTGCTCTGTTCGGTGTTATATGCGCTATAGATCCATCTGCGACGATGAAGAGGTTGACGCGATAGTTTCCAACAAAGTGTGTGGAAACTGAGACTGACGGAGATGCTTTATCTCTAGACAACGGGAACCCTGTCGAGAATGGGTGGTAGTGGTCACGCAACGCACGAGCTGGTATGACGGGGTGTGGCACGGAGTACGTGAAATCGCAGTCATCGTTACCGCAGGTCCAACCGCCCCAACGCTCTCGTGAATTGCAGCGGCCGCATTTGGGGCACACGATGCCTTTCCATGCCGTCCAAGAGACATCCTCGCCAAGGAAAGATAGGACTTCGGCTGTCGGAATTTCTGGATTCAAGGAATGCGGTTCGCTTTCGTTGACCCATGGAGTATACTGTCTGAGGAACCTGTCATCATATATCAAGTCGACTTCGTTAGGTTCGCGCCTGTCATCAAGTGTCCAGAACCGAGCACAGCTAGAGTTTAGGCACATCCAACCAGTCATGTAAACCTGGTCACTCGCCTGGGAACAGCTGCGACATTGCTCACGATATGGCGCTGGGAGCATGCCAAGTTTCGACTTCTCTTCCATTTCTTTGGTGACCCACCAGCTTTGCTTTTGTGGCTGAAGTTTCTCGAAACGGTATCTGAACATCGTCTTGCCTCGGGACTTTTCAGCCCAGACATGGCTAGGTTTGAACCAATCCAACACGTTATACCTGTGAGGTGGTTGCGTTGGGCACTTCGGATTCTGGTTGCCGACAATGAACACCACTGGATTTCGATACGTGATATTGTTTTTGATTGATTTGACTTGGGAAGTCTCGACCTGGTCTGTTTCCCTCGTCATCATGTTGGTGCCTTTGTCCTTTGACAAGCCACCTCCTGCTCGTGTGATTAGAACGTTGGCATCCATATGATCCCTTTCATGACAGTGAGCGTCAAGTAAAAAGCCATACGCAAAGCCGTTACTTGAATAGCAACCTGATTGATAAGCGCGGTACCAAGGCAAAGTTTCATTGAGTGCCTGGCGGCCGTCTGCCCAGATCTCAGGTTGACGTTGTGGCTCTGGCCTTTCTTCTGCTGTTGCGACAGGTTTCTTGTTGATGCTTAGACTTTCAGCAGCTAGTCTCTTCCGGACGACTTTGGGCTTGATCGGTTTCACGCGAAGGGTTGTGAAGGCATCGAACTCCGAGTCACTGTTGTTGTCCAAGCCATTACCCACATGACCTGATGCTGTCCGCGACTCCCCAGTTTCCGAAGTAATAGACTCGATAGACTCGTGCGAGTTTGGATCTGTCTTAGGTCTGAGTATTCTTCGAGATATGGGTTCGTCATTTGCAGCCTTGGTGCGATCATTTGGCGTATGCGCAGTTATTTGATCACGATTGTCGATCTGCACAAGCCCGCACTTTCGGCCTCTCCGCTCTCTATTGGTTTCCGCGACTTTCGACTTGGCACCAAACGCGAACGAAGCTTCGCTTAGCCTTAGTGCTCCGAAGTCAACCTTCAGCTTGATGATCGAGCTGCCACGTTCGACACCTCCAGGAGAAGCTTGGGTGTTGGGCGTGGGAAATGAAGGTTGTGAGTATTGGAGCTCACTTTTGTGTGCTGTAAGTTTTGGAGTAGCGGCGAGCCGAGCCGACTTTTTCGAAGGTGTTGCCGGCTTAGCGCTTAACTTGCGACGCTTAGGGGAAGGGATCGGAGTTGACTCGTCCTTCAGCAAGGCGTCTGGCCGAACAGGAGGAGCGGTAATTTGTGGAGACTCCGGAACAGGGCTCAGGCTCGAGTCGCTGTTCGTATCTGAAAGCGAGGTAGGACTGGCTGACAGCTTGCCGAGGAGCGAGGCCGGATCTGAAGCAAGCCGTGTTTCAATCTGAGCGACAGGTTCTGGAATATCCGTAGCGAAAATATTGGCAATTCCCAACGGTTCTCTTTGTTCCACTTGCTTTGCGGGATGCCGGCGCCAGCTTCTCCTCAGCCCGAAACTGTCCGCGGGGCTCTCTGCATTAGGGTCTTTGACGTTCTTCAGTATCTCTCTGAAGACTTTCTTGTCAGCAGCTGAAAGCCCGTCCATGACGGCTGATGGGAATGATGGCGAAATAGAACTAGGTGGAGAACCAAGATGAAGACAGAGCGGAGGGGTTATGGTTCTTGACTCAGCAGTGAATCTCGTTTTCTTCTGACAACTCACACGCCGCCACGTGCGGGATAGCCCAAGTCTGCTGCCTGCCTTGACGCTAAAAGTAAATTTAGGATAACCAAACAGCGCAGACTGTTGTCGAAGAAATGTTAATGTCCAGACCATAGGAGCTGGCCAGCGAGTACCAAGTTTTGTCGAACAGAGCAATCAAGACCTCGAATATAGTCTACGGCACACGCAGATGAGCGCCGAGTGAAACAAGACGCTTCCTGTAAGGTGTGAAAGACAGGTCAAGTGATGCGTTGAGTGGGTGGGGTACTCCCTAGTCAACGTGTTAATGTCGTTTGATCCCGAATTGTGCCCTTTCCGTGTTGCCACATGCTTGATTAGGTTGCTGACACATGCACTCGCACACCCATGTCGCCAATTCTAAAACAGTATGCGCAATTTCATTGAGAGTGACAGAGAAGACATGTGAAGTGTTCCGCTTTCATTACCCGCCCTCGTGGCGATGGTGCAAATTTTGCTGCAGTCATAACATATAAACACGAAAAAATAAAAGAAAAGACAGAATATGGGAGGAACGCATGAAACACGAGCATGAAGAGATTTGGACGACTCCACGTCGTTACCACAACCGGAATTTTGACGTATATTCATAGCTTGACCAATGATTACACACCTTCACACCGCGCAAGTAGAATTTGGTCCTGAGATACCGCAGAGATTGGCATAGTTCAAATATAAAGCGTGTCTGAGCACGGTATAGAGATAAGATATAGAACTCGTCTTTCAACCATTCTCATGGGAAAGAAATCATAACGATCGGTCATATATTATCATCGCATATTTCTCTTACATCTTCTTCAAGAAAGGTTGATGAAATCGGGGGGGAATCCGACATCATAAAGAGACCGACATGATTGTTTGTGCTTTCACATCCATTCCTTTGTTCTCTTGCAGCACCACTGTTTGCTGGACGCCAAATACAAGAATTTGCGCGACAACAAATATGAAGAAAACAATGACTTGGTGTGCTACTCACTGTGGGTGGTAACGGGCAGTCTCATCATCGAATTCAATCAGCTCATCAGTCGAATTGTTTGTGGTGGCCAGGTCTCGAACATGAAGTGTATTTGTTGCTGTCTTCTCCTTCAATTAGGCCTGACTTATGAGTGAGCATACCGGAGAGATCAGATTAACAACATCACAGTCAAGTAGCATCAGTGGTTGAGATGCAAGCTTCAAAGCAGGCTTCCATTGCACTGGTATCGCAATGACTGTGCGTCTTGCAGCTTTCCTTCGCGGTACCACCATGTTCGCTTACGGTGAGCATGAATTCTACGGGCGTTTACATGTAAGCTTAATCATCCTCATACCTCCTGCGATCATCTATCCCACAATCCATCACATCTTCCCCTGCTATGCAGCCTCCCGTCTGATACTGCAATGACCCGTGCACCGTGGTAACAGGAGTGTTACTCTCAGCCCTACCCAGGAATGACTACCTAGGTAGGTATCTCACAATGAAATGCAGCATAGCGTCTACTTGATGCCTCGGCTACCCCAAGCTTCCCCGCCAAATGCCTAGATGGACAAGGATGACAGATCTGGGCTGGGTGCTGCGGGTCGAGGCACCATCCCAACCAAGTCCCAGAGGTTTGGTCCTTCCTGCATTGCCTTACTCGCAGACTCGGTTCAAGTCGACCTCAGCTGACTTGAAAAGTGGTAGGATCATTGAGATAGGAACATACTGGCCTCTCCTACATCCATTGATCGGTAGCCCCAGCAGCACGTCGTTAAACCCTCACGGGGCCGGACGAGATGGTTTTCACCTCTCCATCATGGGTCCCAAAGCTGCCGGAGATACCAGACAGTGTACCACTTTGCGACTTCATGTGGGATGAAAACTACGACAGACATCCCCTAGGCTATTCCGATACTCCTTTTACTTGCGCGTTTTCTGGCAAGCAGTATTCGGCGCTAGAGGTCAAAGAACGCATTGACTATCTCGCGCGTGGACTCGCCAAAGAGCTAGGATGGGAACCGAACAAGGGGACAGAGTGGGACAAGGTCATGGGAGTGTTCAGTGTCAATACGGCATGTTCGAGCTGCTGTTAGCTGTGAGAAGAGGCGCTAATTGTATCTTCGAGCAGATTGACACATTGACCCTTGCCTGGGCTACGCATCGGTTAAATGGTATATCCACGCCAGCCAATGCGGCTTACTCCGCCGAGGAGCTGGAGCACCAACTGAGGGACTCGGGTGCAAAATGTCTCTTCACATGCGTCCCCCTCCTTGAGACTGCTCTGAAGGCTGCGGAGACGGTTGGGATACCCAAAAATCGTGTATATCTTTTAGAAGTGCCAAAGGAAGCTATGGGTGGGGCTAGCACACCAGCCGAGTTCAAGACAGTTGACCACTTCATTCACGAGGGAAGTAAGCTTCCTGGCCTTGAGAGATTGAAATGGGACAAAGGCCAGGGTGCACGGCAAGTTGCGTTCCTATGCTACTCGAGCGGGACATCTGGTCTCCCGGTAAGCTGCACGATTGTATAAGTATACAGCTTTTGCTAATAATTGCCGCTCGTTTAGAAAGGAGTAATGATCTCGCACCGTAATATAATAGCCAATACCATGCAAATTGCCACTTACGAGAAGAAGACCCGGGACGAGCTAGATAAGAAGTTTGACATGATGAACCAGTCGGGCCATACAGAGACAGTATTAGGATTGCTCCCCATGAGCCACATATACGGCTTGGTTGTGATATGTCATGCCAGCGTGTACCGAGGAGATCGGGTCATTGTTCTCCCTAAGTTCGAATTCAAGTCATACTTGGGAGCAATTCAAAACTTCAAGATCAACAACTTGTTTCTCGTAAGCAACCAACACCACCCTAGAAGATACATTTGTAGACGATGTCAAACTAATTCCCAGAGGACTAGGTGCCACCAATCATCATTACCATGACGAAGAGCAAGCCAACAATGGACCAATATGATCTAAGCAGCGTCCGCGAGATCTTTACTGGAGCAGCGCCCTTGGGTGCGGAAACGGCCCATGACCTTCTAAAGATGTTCCCGTCGTGGTGCATCCGCCAGGGCTATGGTAGGTTTCCGCATTTTGCGAACAAAACATGCGTCGATCCAACTCACAAGCCTTGCAGGACTTACCGAAACGTCTACGGTAGTTTGCAGCTCCAGTCCGGACGATATTGATTTTGGATCTTCCGGCTCCCTCCTACCGGGTTATCAAGCTAAACTCGTCACCGCTGAAGGCACTGAGATTACAGGGTACGAGCAGCCTGGGGAGCTGATTGTGAAGTCTCCGTCCGTAACGCTTGGGTATCTCAACAATCCGAAAGCCACGAAGGAAACCTTCGAGGATGGCTGGATGCGGACCGGAGATGAGGCAATGATCAAGAAGTCACCCAAGGGAAACGAACACATCTGGATTACGGATCGTATCAAAGAGCTGATCAAAGTCAAGGTGAGAGGGACTGTAGCTGTGGTTTCTTGGCCGTCTCAACAGCTGATGTATGTGACCAGGGCCTTCAAGTTGCACCGGCCGAGCTAGAAGCCCACTTACTTACTCATCCGGCGGTTAACGACTGCTGCGTCATCCAAGTACCAGACCCTGACGCTGGTGAAGTGCCCAAAGCCTACGTTGTCAAGTCGCCATCAGTCGGCTTGGAGGACTCCGAACCAATGCTCAAGCGTGAAATCCAGAAGCATGTCGAAAAGCATAAGGCACGGCATAAGTGGCTGAAGGGAGGCGTGGAGTTCATCGATGTCATCCCCAAGAGCGCAAGCGGGAAAATTTTGAGGCGGTTGTTGAGAGACATGGACAAAGACAAGAGGAGGAAGGCTGGTGCTAAGTTGTAAGACTAGTTGGACTCGGATCTTTTGGTTATCGCTTGGATGATGCGCAACGTCACTCCGAGTAGCGAAGATTGTTTGGACTATATTGTACAGGAAAGAATGTCCTTATCATTTCTGTAGAGCAGAGAGTTTCTCGCAATCTGTAGATATAAGCACCGAGAAGAATGTACAGCGTAACTTCCTATTGCAACCGGCAGTAATGATGCTCTCTAGCATAATATAATTACCTTACCTTCTACTTTATGACTGGACTCTATTCTGATTATAAACATGGGTCGCTCATGCAAGATGACGTGCGAGGGGCTTGCTCCCTCCACCGAAAAAATATTCCAGAGCAACACTCCATCTTGGTCCTTCCATATAGGCCAATCTCCTCTCAATCTCTTGTTCAAAAAGCAGCATCTCACATTAAGTAAAATCAGCAGAAGGCGCAGCACTTCCACCCGTCTGCACTCAGAATTCGCAACCGCCCAAGCACCTCCTTGCCCACAATGTCCTCCCATCAACCGCACCCCGAAAATGACCATAGCGAAGACCCCGACGAGTCAATGCTCCCCGCCGATGAAGCCGACGAAGAAATTCCCGCCGACGAGGACTTAGCCATGGAATCGGACCCCGAAGCTGAAGACGTAGACGCAGACGTAGACGCAGCAGACCCCACCTCCACCCTCGAAGAAATCCACCTCCTAAACGACAGCATAGCGCACTTCGACCTCCACACCGACAGCATATTCTGCATCGCGCAGCACCCTTTCCACCCCGAAATCATAGCTACGGGCGGTGGTGACGAGGTGGGATATGTTTTCGACTGCACGCCGCCGGACCGGCCTGTGCTGCCTGCAAGCTACCAGAGCGACCCGCGGACTGGAGAAGGAGGGAGAGTGAGCCTACCTGCGCTATATAAGTTGGAGGGACATACGGATTCGCTGAACGCGATTGCTTTTACGCTGCCGAAAGCGGAGTATCTGCTTTCTGCGGGGCTGGATGGGCGACTAAGAGCTTGGAGGGATGCGTCGGCACAGCTGAATGGGAGGGAATGGGACTTTGTGGCAGAAGCACAGGAGGTTGAAGAGATCAACTGGCTGGCGCCTTGTCCGCATCCTGGGCATCCGAATACGGTGGCTCTCGGGGCGAGTGATGGGTTGGTGTGGGTGTATACTGTCAATGCCACGGACACGGCGTCTCCTCTTACCATCGTGCAAGCTTTATATCAGCATACCGAGGCATGCACGGCAGGAGCTTGGTCGCCTGATGGAAAGCTCCTCGCTACGGTATCCGAGGATGGAAGTCTCTACGTCTGGGATGCGTTTGGGGATGCTGCTGCGGCAGGAATCGCACAAGCCCAGGCAGGCAGCTCGAGCCCAGTTGTAGGCTTGACGCTAGCGGATGAGAGGTTTAAGGTTGATGGTGGACTTTTCAGTGTAGCAATTGCGCCAAATGGATCGTTTGCGGCTGTTGGAGGTGCAGGAGGTCACGTACGGATTGTAGGCTTGCCACGGTTAGGAGCTGATCCGTCTGCCAGTGCTGGATCTAAGGGTGCAGGTGCAGGCAGCAAGGCTGGAGGGAGGAAGCAGGCTGGTGGAGCAAGAGGTGCTGCAGCGGCCTCAGCGAGCGCTGGTCAAGCTGGACAGATTCTCGCAAGTTTACAGCCGCAAAGCGACGTCGTGGAGTCGATTGCGTTCTCGCCGGATCCCAGGACAACGCTTATGGCTACCGGAAGCGTAGACGGCAGTATTGCGCTGTTTGACTACGCAAGGAATTTTGCGGTGAGAAGACATATCAGAGAAGCACATGAAGAGGAAGCCGTCATCAAGGTTGAATTCGTAAGGGATAGCTCGAGCCAGGGCACGTTACTGACAAGTTGCGGCAACGATGGAGTGGTGAGGAGATGGGATACCAGGGGCGGCACAGCTGCGGCTGAACATGGTCTTGTCAAGGAATGGAGGGGCCATAGAGGTGGAGGTGAGGGCGGAGGTGTATTAGGGTTCGCGCAAGGTGGAGGCGGCAAATATGTTGTCACGGCTGGAGACGAGTAAGTTTCAATTCGACTTAAGTAGCCAGTCTGCTAACAACTTGTGTTGCAGTGGTGTTGCTCTTGTGTTTGCATCAGAGACATGAGCAGGGACTTCAAGCACTTCTTTACGCGTGTTCCAAAGAGGACTACGTTCAGTGACCTTCCGACTTGCGACATATATGGTACGGTCAACGCTCTACCGATCGCAGACCACCTTGAGGGAGTTGCAACAGAAGAGACCGAGATTGAGGGAGCTGTTCGAGCTCGCAAGCAACGACAGCCAGGGCGTACTGAACAACCTCTTGTGAACTGAAGCCTGTCGTGCTGCCTATTGACTCCATGCCCACACTTTTGCTTAGGCACATGCGGTGTGAAGGAGATGAATCGAAAGTGTGGTGTTTGGATCAGGTGGACGTAGCGGCCGAGAAAGTCGAGGTCGAAGATGTTCGTTTGGACGGTGAATGAGGCTCGGTATTGCGAAGGCGCGGTGCGTCGCTAAAATGGAGTTGACTGTGTTGCATGACGCGCCGAAGGATGATGGGGAAGGAAGAACAGAATGAATAGAATACGAGTGAAGTGGAATGGAAGAAAAGGGAAGGAGATGAGAAATCACTTTGGGCCACGTGGTGGAAGATGCAGACGCAGGAATTTGAAAGACAATGTGCGATATTGGGAGAAGCAGATGTGGGACGACTTCATCCGAAGACAACATGAAAACAACGATACATCCCATCCGTTAATCCTCAACACTTGACAATGTTAACAATCTCAAGAGTGCCGCCTCGAAGAAGTTGGGCGTACACATAATCTCTCTAGGTATCTGGGCTTACAGAAACAGACCAATCATTTTCTTACTCGAAGTTCTTGCTAGCAGGTACATAGGCCAAAGGACGTAGAAGGTGTAGGACTTTGGTGTAATGACTGCTCACCTCGTCAAGAATTTAATGAATCCAGCCGCAAAAGCATTTGCAGTTGAAAAGACAAATCTTTACTCGCCGGTAGACAGAGAGATCACCATGGAAACCCTTCAATTTAACGATCGAAGGGTGTGTTACCTGCAGTCAACGATCAACTAATTTGAGATGATGAGAGTTCTACCCTACCGAGCCTCGCAGCCAGTTAAATTCGCGATCCAACGGCCGCACTCCGGCAAATATGAAATTCTCGTCTTCTAGCTGCTCTCCATCCTTCCAATACTCCATCACCTCCGGCCTGTCATCTTCAAGCAGCGCAGTAAGCTCCGTCGTATTTTCATCATACCACCCCAGCCTGTACAACTCCTTATCCATATTATTTGCCAATAACCCGCGATTCGCTTTCCACTCGTCCTTGAACTGCTTTTCGAGTCGTTCAATGTGAGCGGTCAGATCTGCTTGCTCCATTTCTGCCCAATGGAGTTGTCTTCTAAGCAGAGAGTAGAGTTCCTGAGCTGGAAGACGAGCTTCTTCGGGGTCCAGGTGGATGCTGGGTGGAAATACAGCCTTGTATCCTCTATCTCCATTCTCCTTGTCGCTGTCGCCGGGTTCAAGTGGCATAAAGGCTACATCTTTCCCTCCATTGATGTCGTCAAGGTATAGAGAGTCTGGATCGGATTTTACGTTCAGCTTCAGGCGCGCGGGCTTGACGGGTGCAGCTGCTAGAGGAGGCGGTGTAGCAGGCATCGGGCTCTGTTGTCTCGCTTTTGGAACCTGTGGACGAAGTGCCATCGTTTCGAAATGAACGGTGCGTTGATGTTTCGCCAGTGCGTCTGAGCGTGTGAACGAGCGATCACATTCTGAGGAGAGCAGGTCAGCTAGCCTGATCTTTGCATTCTCCCGCCGAGGGCTAGACTTACCTGGCAGCGCGCAGTAGAATGGTTTCTCTTTCGTGTGACTCCTCATATGCGCCTTCAAGGCATACAGACTCTGTTGTACCGAGGCCTTACTTTGACAGTCTCCCCACTCACAAGGCCACTTCTTGCCTCGAGGGAGCATGTGCATTTCTTCGATGTGGAGGATCAAACCATCCATATGTCCACAGTCACCTCTTGAGCACCCTTGCCATTGGCATACCGTGACCTGTTCTCTCCCCATTTCGATATCGTCCAACTGCATCACTGGGTGTGTGGGCGAAGCTGGCACGTCACCGTCCGTATCCTCCGAGAGCTCAGGATCCCCCTCCTGGTGCATAGGTTGCTCTGAAAGCTCACGATCATGGTATGAAACTCTGTCAGGCCGCGTTTGTGCGACCTTCTGGCGTTTGATGGGACGCATTGTAGCTCGTTCGTGTTCGTGATCGTCATCGTGATCGGAGTAGATGTTAATGCTGAGGGCGCGACTTTCAGTTATAGGTTCTGGAGTGAAATCATCTGAGCCCAGCTCCGAGAGCGGCGAGAGAGGGGAATCTGGAGGGGAGTCTGCTGCCATCTTGGCCATGGGCCCGGCTCCGCAATGTATCTTAAGTTGAAATCTGCAGTAGCACTTTGGGCGTGCACCAGTGTGAAAGTGAAATCGAGGTTGTAAATCCAGCCCTACGACATTTGAGTTGTCGGTGTTCACAAGCCCCGAGCCCACGGCATCTTCCGCGGCGAACCTCTGGCCGCGTAGGCTCGCAGATGCCACATGTTAAGGGTGCAGCGGCCCCTACGTTTCATGGTGCAACAACAAGCAAACTGCATTGAATCTATGGAAAGAGCACTGGGTTGTAATGTCCAAAGTCGATTCGTTAGTCCTAGTAAAGAGAAGATAAGACTGAGGCGTCAGTGTAATCCCTACAGACCATTGCTTAAGAGGTATGCTCGAAGGTGAAGATTAGGAACCGTACTAGGCCATGAAGAAGAGGGATCTGGTAAAGAAATAGAGGAGGCACGTAGCATGACATCGCAGCCCGCAAGTCAAAAACCGTCAAGATGGGGTTCATTTTTGCAGGGCGCCGTTGCTGGCATCGAAGGACGGCTGGATGCAATACTGGCAGAAGATGGTGGACCGGCCAAACCTGCGAAACCCTCAGAGAAGAGCACAGATCAGCAAGACCAGAAGGTTGAAGTTGGATTGCAAGCAAAGACTCCTTCAGGTATGTTGTCCACGAGTCCGAGCCGGCCATTGGAAACTTAAACAGTAATGTAGATCTATCACGAGCCTCATCACGAGATAGGACAAATGACCGCCTCCAAGAACGCTTGGCAAGAGCCGTGGTCAGGAATACCAGCCAGCACAGGGCAGGCAGCAGGCCATCATCGGAATTGCCTACACGTGTCGCGACCCCTGACCACATAGGAGATGTTGTTCGAAAGAGCACGGAAACCCACATAACTGATGCAGAGGCTGATCAAGCAGACGCCAAGCATTCAACGTACGAGCAGGATCTGCAACCCGAGTCGGAGGAATCGCAAGCCGATCGACCTCCAGATGTGTTGATATCTGCGCCTGAGGCTGTTGCTGGATCTCCGCCAAAAGTCGAGACACCAGCGAGGCATTCGCTCGAATCTACGCAATCTCGACCGTCGCTAGACGTGTCTGTTACAGACAAAAGGTTCCAAGAAGCGGCTAGCCTACCAAATGGGCACATCCGAGAGCTCAGGTCGCCTGAGGATTACGAAGCAGAGATAGCCCAGATGCGTGACGACTACCAAAAGGCTGAGATACAGAGGCAAGAGGAGATGCACGCGAATCTCGAGCGTATAGATGCCCTACAAGCCAAGCTGCAATATCTGGCCAGGGAGGCTGTAGAATCAGCGAGAAGAACCATGGCTGAAGCAGACCCAGACAGCGCGGAGAAAAAGCTTGCTGAAAAGGATGAGCGCATCGCCTCTTTAATGGAAGAGGGCCAGAGACTCTCGAAAGCTGAACTGAAGTATACGACTACTTGTAAAAAGCTTCGTGCCAAAAATACCGAAAATGAAAGAGCCATGAGAGACCTCCAGCGTCAAATGGCTAATGCGGAAAAGACTATCAATGACACGAGAGCTAAACTCAGACAGGCCGAAGTCGCAGAAAAGCAAGCGAATGAGCGAATGAAACAGATATCACAAATCGAAGAAGAAGTTGACATACTCATATCCGAACGCGATGCCGCGAATACAACTATAGCAAACCTCAAGACTCAGCTCAAGGAGGCAACATCACGTGCTGAAGAAGCGGAACGGAAAGCGCAAACAGATGCACTCGAAACCGAGCGCACTGTTACTGTTGCTCTGCGCCGGGACCTCGCGGCTGCTCAAACCGAAGCACGCATTGCCGCTGAGCGTGCTGCCGCTGAACTTCGCTCCATGCAAGAGTCAGCTTCTCGTGCTGCCGAACGCGGACGGTTGAAAGAGCTAGAACTTCGCTCGGAGATCTCCTCGCTCGAGTCCAGCCTTGAGGTCCTACGCGCACGCACAGAAGAAGTAAGTTCCAGCACCGCAGGCGACGCACAGGCGAAGCTTTTGAGGCAGATCGAGATGTTGCAGACGCAATATGCGCTTGCCAGTCAAAATTGGCAGGGCATTGAGGCCAGCTTAATGGCAAGGCTGGAAGCTGTAGAGAAAGAGAGGGATGAACTATTGAAGCATGATACCGAGGGCAGGAAGAAGACCAGAGAGGCAGGAATTAGGGCCAGACGGCTGGAGGAAGAGTTGCGCGAGGTTACTGAACGAGTGAAGGCGCTTGATGAAGATTTGAAGGAGCAAAAGGCACAAGAAGAGAGATTAAGACAGATTATGGCACAGGGGGAGAAAGCTTTGAACGAGACCAAAGCAGACTTTCAAAGAGAAAGAGAACGATGGGAAGCCGATCTACAGCGAAGGATAGATCAAGAAAAAGCCAAGTGGCGACTTGAAATTCCGAGTCACACCGCCCACGACCAAGTACTATCCCCGCAGACGGCTTCACCAGCAGCCTCTTCTCGCAAGCGCCCAAATCTCGACCTAGGCAGCCTCCACTCCCGTCGCCAAACTTCCTACACGGGGTCTATTGACGCCATGCAATTTTTCGACCGCCCATCCAGCCGCCGCTCCCCTGCCCTACCCCTGGCCTCCGGTCGCTCGCATGATGCCGGAACGCCTACCCGCCAGGGCTCCATTCTCTCGCTGGATCAACTCAACGGCGCCGGTATGATTCCGGAAACGCCCTTGATACAAGAACCTGACGAAATCTTCCCGGAGGACGCCCCAACCCCTCCATCCGTATCGCGTCGCACGTCTACGCTTCCGGTTGGAGACGTCTTGTCGGCATCAACGGTGGGAACAGGTCCTTCCGTACAACTAGTTGAGCGTCTCTCCACCGCCGTTCGCCGTCTAGAATCGGAAAAGGCTGCCTCCCGCGATGAGTTAGCTCGATTGACAGCTCAGCGTGATGAAGCCCGTGATGAGGTAGTTACGTTGATGCGAGAGGTTGACGGGAAGAGGGGCGTCGAAGAAAGGTTGAAAGATTTAGAAACGCAGTTGAAGGATTTGCAGTTACGATACGAGAATGCGCTAGAGATGCTGGGAGAGAAGAGCGAGAGGTGTGAGGAGCTGATGGCAGATGTAGATGACTTGAAGAAGATGTACAGAGATCTAGTGGACAGAGCTTTGAAATGAGCTGGACACCTACTTGTTCCTACCATTGAGGAATGGCAATCGCTTCAGAACCCTGCCACACCCGCGGTCTATACCAGCACCTTGTCCGGCGAAGTTATTCACCGGTATTGCACAGCAGTCCACGCATCTAAATGGCCCGGCCTTGTCTGAGATGATCGCGGCTGGGTGGTGTCGTACTGCTAGTCCACAGCCAGAGTTGCCTTGACCCGGGCTTGGCTAAGCTTGCCACGTCCGATACCAATACCGTTCGGCAACTCTCATCAACTAGGGGCTAGTGCAAAACCGATGCAAGCTCTCGAGAGTTTGTATGGATGGTCCGTTCAGGACATAGCGGAATCCCCCGAAAGGTCAATGCCCTCTCGTTCCGCACTTTGCAAGATGAAGCTGCGTATCTGCGCTTCTCAGTACAGGCTATTGACCTAGAACATGTTTCAAGAAACGCCCACCTTCTGATCCGGTGCAAGGTCGATAGCCAGGTGGCCGTCACCATCTCTCTTATCGATCTCAGCGCCGGCCTTCAGTAAGAGGATAGCTGTGTCGCCGTGCCCTTCGGATATCGCTGCCAGCTCATTAACACATTACACCTTATCTTGAATGCCGTTGGAATTACCGTGATGCAGTGCGGTCAGCCCAGAAATGTCCGTGGCGTTAATAGGGCTCTTGTTTTCTAGCAACAACTTCACCATCGGTATAGACCCTATGGCAGCAGCTCGGTGCAGAGCTAGCTGTCCGCGCTTGTCTTTTACCCTTGCCGATGCTCTGTGTTGAATGATTTTCCGAGCAGCGTCGAGATTGTTCTTCGAGGCGGCGAAATGGAGCGCTGTCTGCAACACATGGTGAGCGAACGCCGAGATGGGAGGCGGGAGTATGGTGAAGTACTTGGCCGTTGTTGTCTGTTCAAGCAGACCCGGGTCAGTTTTCGACGCAGAACATCATTTAGAGAACCTACTCTTCTTATTCACGTCCGCGCCCTTCTGTAAGAGCAAATCTATGACTGCGTCTCCTTCTCCATCTTTTAGACTACACGCTATCATGAGCGGTGTCCAGCCTGAACCATCCTAGTCTCCATGAGTATAACCGCTCTGGACCCGGTTGTCTGGGAATGCTCACTTGCACATCAGGGTCGTAGTCCTTGCGGTCCATTAGGAGTTCGATGATCGCTAGGTGGTTGAAGGAAACAGCCCAATGCAGAGGAAGGCGGTCATCGTCGTCTCGTCTCGTGGCTAAGCGCGGATTTGCCTGAAGGTATGAGAGTCGGTCCAGGGCTATGCAGAGGCTACGTTGTAAAGAGGGGGGAGTCTTTACATTCAACAAAGACTCAACCACCGGAGCTGCGAACGTTAGCAGGGATATAAATGCCCCTCAGACTATGCATCTGCGTACTTCGGCCTTCTCTTGCTGCTTCATGGATGGCGAACTTTGACTGATCTTTGTTGTCCATCTCAAACGTATCTGATACTTCGCTCGCTGTAACGGTAAAGGACGGTGGTAACGATTCGTCTGAACTGTGCTCTGCTGAAGTCCACAATGACAGCGAGCAATGACGCACCCCGCGATTCCGCACCCCGCGATTCCGCACCGGCAGAATAATTTAAGCTTCAAACGGTCCGCAAGGCGGTGGCTCCGCTCCTGCAACCCTGTCGCCGCCGAGCCTCCCGTCAATTATTGTTTGCGCTCCGTCGAAACAGCTTCCTTTACCTTATCCTTAAGATGGCCGACGTCGCAATAGACGCAGCAGTTGCAAGACTAAGAGAGTCTGCCAAACGTACCCGTGAGCTTTTCGCGTCAGACTTCGGCTCCCTTACGGCACTCGAAAACCCCCCAGTGCCCCCCGGGGGACCGCCTACCATCCCTCCACGAGAACGAATTGATCGAGCTTCCCTAGCAGCACGAATACGGTCTGAGTACGAAGATGTCCGAGAGCTTCCTCCAGCGCTTGCCGCCAAGCAGGTTAATACCGCCGCATCGATAGCAGCGCGGAGAAACAAGCCGAAGCTGCAGAATGAAGACCGGGCGTCGGATCCTAAGATATCCAAGTTGATTGAAGGGATACCTAGCAAAGTTGGCAGGGATGACAGTTCATCACCCTTGACAGCATTGACCGTACGCGCAAGGAATGGAGACCTTCCGCCCAATGCCAACGGACCTACACCACAGCGCAATATACCTTCCACGAGCCTCATACGCAGGGAGAATATCCGGCAGCCGCGACCGGACTGGCATCCACCATGGAAGCTAATGCGTGTAATATCGGGACATCTGGGATGGGTGCGTGCTTTGGCTATCGAACCTGGGAACGAGTGGTTTGCGTCAGGGGCAGGAGACCGCACGATCAAGATCTGGGACCTGGCATCAGGAAACCTAAAGTTGACACTTACGGGCCACATATCACAAGTGCGAGGTTTAGCTGTCAGCCCTCGGCACCCGTACCTGTTCTCATGTGGCGAGGATAAGATGGTGAAGTGCTGGGATTTGGAGACGAATAAAGTGATCCGACATTATCACGGTCATCTGAGTGGAGTCTACACGCTGAGTTTGCACCCAACACTTGATGTGTTGGTGACTGGCGGAAGAGATGGTGTGGCAAGAGTATGGGACATGCGGACACGGAGCAATATCCATGTCCTCTCTGGTCACAAGGGAACAGTGGCCGACGTCAAGTGTCAAGAAGCAGATCCACAGGTTATAAGCGCATCGCTTGACTCGACGATACGATTGTGGGATCTGGCTGCGGGAAAGTCAATGGGTGTGCTCACGCACCACAAGAAGGGCGTCCGAGCATTGGCTGTACACCCCACAGAATTTACTTTTGCCAGTGGGAGCACCGGGTCTATCAAGCAGTGGAAATGTCCCGAAGGAACCTTCATGCAGAACTTCGAGGGCCACAACTCTATCATCAACACTTTGGCGGTTAACAGTGATAATGTTCTGTTTTCTGGAGGTACGTTTGATTCTTTCTTCGCATTACTCCCTCCTCTTGTGGTCGCAGTTAACTAACTCGTAATATCAGGCGACAACGGCTCCGTCAGCTTCTGGGACTGGAAGACCGGATACCGATTCCAGAGCCTCGATTCCATTGCTCAACCTGGTTCTCTCGACGCAGAGGCCGGTGTGATGAGTTCGCTTTTCGACCTTACAGGCTCGCGGTTAATAACAGGAGAGGCGGACAAGACGATCAAAGTTTGGCGGGAGGACGAGAACGCCACGCCCGAGACGCACCCCTTGGATTGGAAGCCTACCCTTGGCAGACAGAAGTTTTGAGTTCATATCGTTTCGAGATGCCAATGTGGTACGTGCTTGAGTAGCATAGCGGGCGGCGGATGGAGTATGGGAACTCGTATCCATCGGCACAACTTTGGCTGCAAAGGGTTGCACGTCACGGCGCGAGTGCTTTCTGTATCAGTTCCTGTGGCCTTCCGCTCATAGGGATCTCCAACGCCAATTCATGCCCTCTTTCCGACATCTTTCCCCATGTCTTCCTCAATATTCCTATAATCTTTTCTTCGTCATGCTCCTTTTCAAAGGCCTTGAATTGATCATCCAGGAATACCAAGCATGCAACGTCTTCAAGGATTTGTGCTTCTTCGTCACTCTTGAGATTCTCTTTGCGGATCATTGACGCTATTCTGGAGCATTCTTCAGGTGAGTAGCCAGCTGAGACACAAATTTCGGAGGCTATATCAGCTTGGCGCTTTTTGAGATACGTTCGCCAGGAATGATATCTAACCACGTGACCTCTATCACTAAATGCTCACTTAAAGTGCGTGCAATGGGAACTTCTTACCCAACTTTGGTCATGGGATATGAGTCCCGGGGGATCTCCCATCTGCGAAGATGCTGGGCGCGTATAGCAAGTTTCACGGTTTCCGGAGCGTCTGGCATACGCTTATCCAGGTATTTGCTCATCTTTGTGGCGTAGTGCAGTTCGTAGGGCACTTGCTCGCCATTGAGGGTGACTATCTTGGGATCTTGAGCATGGGCTGCGTCGATTGATGCCAGTGCTTTCTCAAATCTTTCTGACATTATGAGCTTCTCAGCGGACTCAATGCTCGTGCACTAGAACAGTGTCTGGCCCTCTCAACACACTACGAATATCTGCTTTTTCTCAACTGCGTAATCGGAGACGAGAACAACACTCGCTTACCTTAGGCGCTCGTGCGATGGTTACAGCTTGGAGGCCGTTTAGTTAGGGCTTACTGCTAGAACCCCTAGAACCCCTGGAACCCTTATTCCCTATTAGCACTAGTGTTAGTTATTTATAGGTAGACCTCCTACTATGTATAGTAACGAGGAACTTCCTTCTTCACCGACCACTTGTAATATAACCCCTATTGTCACCCATTGTAAGGTCAAGCACCTGTAGTTCTCTATAAAACCCTTACAAAGCATTACGAATATTGCTTCTCATTTTGATCATTGAAAGGCCAGTGTTCAAGTATCCGAGCCCTGTCAATATCTGACTCGGCCGCTTCAAGCGTATCCGCCTTGAGCTTAAGGCTGCGTTCCTTTGCTTCCTCGTACTGATGCACTGGCACCCATCCTTCTGGCCCGGCGCCGATGATATTGTTGCATAGGTCCAGTTGTGCATCCGCCTCGGCTTGCTCGGCATTGAGCCGCAAACATTCGTTTACCTCGTTTTCCTGGAACGAGATTGGGCATGGAGGACAGTGGCCATCAGGGCCTCTGGCAATGTCCGACCAGCTACCCACTAGCTGGATCAAGTCTGCTTTCAGAGTCACGTTATCGCCTTCCCAGGGATCGCTGGCGTGATGAAAAAGCTTCCGTCTTAACGTGCTGAACTCGTGTGTCATAGCTTTGTAGTGGATCTTGTTCAGCCATACAGTGTTGGCAACGTAAAAGTAATGAAGTTGCCGCCTGCGAATGAGTTCGAGATTCTCAAGCTTTTCCTGTTCACCGAGATGGTCAAAGTCATTCGGCAGCTCGGGTGGCTGAAGTATTTCAGATACGCTGTCACCGTAGTTCTGAAAACTATTTGGAATCCCAGCGTGTAGGAAGAGCGGAAGGATGGAGCCGTGTTGCCAATCAATTAGCCCAACGATATCAAACTTGTCAGAGACAAAAACGTTGTTAGGTTGGAGATCAGGATGTCTGATAACTGGACGGTTAAGGGTATCGTCGCCTTGTGGTATCAAGTAAGGGGCTATTCGTAGATATTTACGCAGAGTGTCGAGATATTCAGAATGGGATTGCGTTTGATAATTATACACCTCTCTACGGAGGCGTTGGAAAGGATGAAGCGGCTTTCCGAACTTGGTCAAGTAGGCGATTTCCTTCTTAGCCCCAGCTGTAAGAACCGCTTCCGGTCCTGTATCTTCTGGTTGTTAGTCGCCCAGGTTAACACGGAGTAGTAGCACGTACATGGTCCACGATCACATGACAGGCAGGACCGCCTGCCAAACCATAAACCCAGCGTTGTGTCAGGGCCAACACAAAAGCGATTCCCATTCTCAGAATCGGAGCCAGGAATGTCAAATTTTCTTGATACAGCTTGTAGGTCCTTTGTATAATATAGGCTTCCACTTGCCGGGAACTGAAGAGCAAACATCCGAGATTCCAGCTCCACCAATTTGGCGATAAGTTCGGTCCTGCTTGTTTCAGTCATCTCAAACCAGATGTCACCTAAATTCGTCCCGCGAACGAGCTCCATGAAGATATATTCAGTGCCGCTAGCGTTATCTGATGTTGGGGAATACCCATATATTTGGGGAACTGGTAATCCATGGGAGCGCAGGTAGTCCATTGTTGCCACTTCGCTTGCAATGACAAAGTACTTCGGTACAGTTGTTTGATAAGGGATGCGCGCGACAAACTGAAAGCTGTCGCTCATAACAATCAAAAATGTTCTATTGAATCCTCCTTCGGCAAGCTTCTCGAAACGAACAATGTCTTCCGAATTTCTTCTGACAGATTGAGCCGCTAGACGCTTGAGTTCCGACACATTGAGGACACGTTTTCTTTCAGAATGCCTAAATGCATCATTGTAGCTTCAGTTCATAGTCAGTGATACGCCTACGTGGATGAATGCAGATTAGACACACATCCATCGGCCCGATGTATATTCGAACAGTTCGGAAGATTCCTCCATTGAGCGGCGAGACAGAGAATCAATGGCGGGTGCCGACCCAGACCTAGCTCTCACTAAAGATCTCGGCTTAAGGACTTGACAGAGGAGGGAACGAGTAATAGAGCGGCCTTTGAGACTTCGACAAAGCTCCATCTTCAAATTAAATACCGTGTCGATGCAACTTAGATTGACAGCTCCATTTTACAGCGTTTCCAAGGGTCCAGGACGCCACTAGCGCTTATGCCACCGGATTTCAGCTAGGTAGCTCTGGGGTAAAGGGTCAAGACCGACGGGAGGTACGGCCCCGGGCGGGGACGGGCTCGGCGAGGTTACCGGCTCTACCATCACGCCACTAGCGGCAGAAGTGCCCTCTCAGGGGTTCCCGTCTTATGGTGTCTACAGGTGGCGTTATCCTACCTTACTCCTTAGTACTTTACTTCTAGGAATAACGTTGAAGTACCATACCCCAAGGTAACCTCGAGGAATTCCACCACGAACTTGCAACCCATCCAACTCGTGAGATGTCACGAGAAGGCGTCCTTTTAACTGTCGGCTCCAAACTCGACAACTTTAGACGACTCCACACTTCGTCGATAACCAACGGGCAGCCCATGTCCAACCCTGCACTCAAGTACGTTGGTCGCAGCCCATTTAATTGTTCAAAGCGGCACGGAATTTACTGTTTACCGAAGAATACCCCATGAACAATCATATGAGTTGGGATCAAATATGACTTGGCAGTTTAACAACCACTTCGAGGATCCGAGTTCACTTAAGATACTGGTCATACCTGGGGTATTTCTATGTCCGCGCTTGACGAAGTAGAACAATGCACCACGATTGACAGATAAGAGCGAGGGAAAGCCGAAGTCTGATTACCGATGGTTAGTCAAAAGTGGCTTGAAAATCATACCTATCTGGGTATGGAGTATCGGCGTCACCGAACGCACATAAGTCTTGCAACTGCTCCATCTATTGGACATCACGGTTGGGGCGGAGCGAGTAACATTGTCCTGTTGAGGCAATTCGCCCAGATCCCTGCGTGTCTTGTTCATTGAGATTAGCCCAACATGGGTCGCTAAGGGAGCACCAACTTCCCTGTAGCACTCGTCTCTCAGTATCACCAATGAATTGACTCGAATGAGGGGATAAGATCCTCATCCACGTGGACCATCTTTAACCCCACCCGCATACCCTTTCTTATTCGATCTGCCTCTTCCAATTCCTTACCTTGCCATTATCAACATACAGTGTTGCCCCTTCTAAGCTTTCAAGCTGCAAGTCTCCTAACAAGCGCACGATATATCTCGACTCGAAAACGGCAATCATTGCTACTATCCTCCTCCGTTTGCTGCAACATCATCAATTGCACGATTAAGTTCTAGTATAAAAACAAGATGGATTGGGATGACTGCTATAAGACTAACATCTATTAGATCCCAAATTCGACCAGCATCATGCAAAAGGCTCTGAAAGCTGCCGCAAGCAAGGCTGTTGAGGGAAACACTTGGAAAAAGTTCACGAACCCAACGGCGGGCCGTGGCAAAACCGCCTTTCCTAAGTCCCCGGCGGAGCTAGAGAGGCTTGGACTTCGGTATGACTATGATGGGGAAGTCAATATTAATGAGGTGGAGTATCATAAATTTCAGATGCAGCCTAATGCTGGCAAAGTTCCAGACACCATTAAGCGGTGGAGGGAGGCACATGGTGGAACTCATTCAGTTATGGCTGATGTTTTGGTGAAGAAGGATGGGACGAAGCAGGATGTTGAGAGTAGCCTGAAAGAGGCAGCAGAGTCTGTTAGAAGTGCATCAACGCAAGACAAGAAGGAGACGAAGCAGGATGCAGCAGATGCTGTAAAAAGCTCATCGAGTCAGAAGAAGGAAGGGACGAAGCAGTCTGTCGCAGACTCACCAACGCAGAAGAAGAAGGGTGGGAAAAGCAGAATGTTGAATATAGCTTGAGAAAAGAAGTAGAGATATTCAGAAATTCACAAGTTTTAGTATGCAAGCACACGCAATACGTGAGGAGCTTACTGACCAAGCAAGCTTTTGAGGTTATAGTCTGGATGCTAATGTAGGATGGAAATCTGATGACTAGAGCTTTGTGTGGTAATTGCTAGAGTGACGGACCTAAGAGCATGGCGTCTCAGACTCGTCACCTGCGGAATGGAGTGTTTCAACGCATACCTTTCTGACTAGCGTCCGCCACAGCCTCCCGCTACCTAAAGCCTGGACAGTCTGACGCACGCTATCTCAACGTGTACCCGGCCACACGTGGGGGAGACAAATTTCCGGCAACCAAACCTTTGTCAGTCGTCTTCAACACACACACCACATAAAGATACACTTTATGGAGCGTTCAGATGCTCCAATTGCTCCAATTTTTGAATCTCGTGAAGTCAATCATGACTTTCAAGCCCCTAACAAGGCCAAAATCCAAGGAGCTATTGAATTCTGCAGATACGCCTGCATACCATACTAGAACAAGATGTCTTCCGCTGCTTCGAATTCGCTCACCAATGTGGCTATGGAGTGCTTAATAATACTTTCAGTCGACGTCGCAGCAACAATCCAGACAAAGAAGAAATCCGGGGCCGGAACCGCATTATCACAGAAGTGCAAAAGCATGAAATGAACGAGAATTTAGAGCACGTAAGCTGCATAGAACAGCATGCGCTCACATAGCAACAGCTGGGCCTTGAGGCTAATATAGAAGCGTCTGGAAAGGCAATAAAACGCGACAATATTGGGTACAATGCATTACAGGAAGTGTATTGCCTGTCAGCGCGGCTGGGCGCTTAAGGTTACTGCTTCTAAGCGTGTGGAATGCGCGCGTCGTATTCTCGAGGAATACCCACGCCCTGAAGATTGGGATTGTGTACGCTTCAGTGATGGAGTACACTTTGGTTACGGACCTCGGAGCAGATTAGGTATCATCAGAAAGCCAGGCCAACGGTACTGCGCTAGTTGTATACAGTAGTTGGAAGGATGATCCAGACGAGAAGGACGAGAAGAAGTCCCACTGCTGCGCGGCTGTTGGTTACAACGTAGAATCAAATACCATAGAAAGATGAAACACCGCGTCTATATCGATCAGATTCTTGAGCCTTTTGTGAAGCCGTGGCTCGAGGCCGGCCAAGACTTCTTGCTCGAAGAAGACCCTGACTCAGAGCATGGTACAGGCAAATCTAATATGTAAGAACCTGGAAGAAGCAGCACAGCCTTGAATCATACTTCAGTTGTGCTTCCTCTCCAGACCTTGCCTCTATCAAGAATTGCCGGCAACCTGCAAAGCAGCATTTGCGGAAGTATCCACACTGGTCTGAACACGCAACAAAGTGCTTAATTCATTAGAAGTTGGGTGAATGTATTACAGAAACTATCGATCATCGTGTTAGATCTATGCCTAGTAGACTTATAAAGCAGTGCTAGACTGCGAAGATAGTTGTTGGTGTTGAATGCGACCGACAAAAGATTTGGAGGCCGGAGATTTCTGTCCCCCGCGAGCCGGCTACGTACGTCACACAAATGCATTGTTGACAAGTTGGAGGTCGAGCCCGTCACGTCCGGCAATTTGAGGCGCTGATGGTTCGTAACTGACCGCACTACAATGTATTTAGCCCTCTATTGGATGTCTCTTGCTGTCATCGAGGAGGCTCCGTATCAGTGCTTTGCTTGTCTCTTGCGATAAGAGCAGGGACCGGTCTATTCAGAATATTGCTCGGGCAAGTAGTGTCCAGAAATTCTATATATTGTCATAATTTAAGTACACGCTGCCTGTGCAAGATCTGACACTGCTGACAAGCGCTTCTGGACCAACTCGCCGCGACTCTGAGGGCACCTTCCAATGAATTCGGCACTCTGTGGCTGTCCTTTGCTGGCTGCTCTGGCAATAACTAGCGAGCACATAGGTTAACGGACCGGAAAAAGCATAGAGCATACAAACGTTACAATCACTGGCGAACTTTGCTTTCACAATTTAAAGTATGGCTCAATGTATTTGTTCCATGTTTTCGCATCATACATAGTAGAAACCGAACCACTGTCCTTTCACTGCTCCAATGCACGGCTCTTGCTTAACGTCTTATTGGCTGGTGGCAAGAGCCTGTTGTGCATAGGTTTGTTTCATTGCGGTCAAGTCGGCCGCAAGGGAAAATTGCGATCTGACTGCACTGCAACGAAGCAATCACAGTGAGAAATGATGAAAGAAAGGGAACAGATCCTGAGTTCCCGTATGCTTTGCAGCACTTCCGTTGTTCTGTGAATGCAAACACACCTTAAGCTGCGAACAAGCTACAAGATGCCACGGCACCAAGCAAACCCCAAATCTCCTCCTAAAACCGCCCACCATGGCATCTTTTCAGATCCCAGACCTGCCAACAGATAAAATCACACATCCCAAACCCAGGATCCAAGCCGTGCATCTAACCTATAACATCCCGTGGCCTTCCCCCCGATGGAGCGCTCTTGGGAACGCATAGGCCAAGCCTCATCCGACGCCCTCCCTGCCAACATTAACGAAGACACCCTCTACTGCTTCCTCACCATCTTCATCCAAGGCCCCTCCGCCGCTGCCATGCCTCCTCCGCATCGTGGCGTTCTTTCACCAGCAGAGATCCCTGCAGCCATCCTAGCCCGCGACCCAAACTTCCTCCTGGAGCATTACCCCCTGGCCATCCTCAAGCGTGGCGTAACCTTGGCCATCAAGCTCCGCGATGCGCAACGCGACGAGTTCGGCAATACCCATGGTCGGTTGAAGGAGATGTGGGCGGACGAGGTGCTCAATATCGGAACTTTGCAGGGAGTTGTCGGAACCTTGAAGGAAGATCCACTCGTTACCTTTCTGACGTTTGAGCTAACACTTGGGCAGAAGGAGGTGCCGGAGTACAGAGACTGGATCAGACAGTTTCTTAGCGACGAGGAGACTGCGGTGTTTGAGGGGGCGTGGACGAGGAGCTTTCAGAGGGACAGGGAGTGGGAGGAGGCGGCGGTGCCGGACGAAAAGGGAAGCGATAAGGAGAAGGAAGAGGAGAAGGACGCTGTGGTCGTGGAGAAGGAGGAGGAAGGGGATGCGAAGTTGAGAGGTTGGACGAGAGAGAAGTGCGTGGATGTCATCGTGCAGGCGGTGAAGCAGAGGGAGGAATTCGAACTTTTTGCCGGAAGAGCTGAGAAGGCGCTGAAGGAGGCGGAGACGAAGGTGAATGAATGGAATGCACAGACATCGTATTTCTGAGTTCGGAGTTTTCGGAAATGTGTGCGAGGGGGGGTGATAAGAGGTAGCATTGGACTGCAATGTTGGGTAAGACTTTGGATACTGCACATTTTCCATGGACGGTCAGAAGCCCATGACTCGGACCACGAGTGTAAAACTCTCTGGAGAGAAGTTTAAAGCACTTGGTCTTTGTTCTTGAGCATAGCAGTGCTTTCTGCGGCAAGACCTGTAGTGAGACGACAGCAATGGACCAAAGACATTTAGCCGGCACAGCTTAGCGACTTCGAGTTCGTTTTGCAGGTTCAAGTGCGCTCCAGATCGCAACAGTGGCATTGTCCAGACGGACGAGAAGCTTTCTAGGGGAGCGAGGCCGCCGAGTGAATCTTAGTCCAAGGCGTGCTTAAGGAATGCTCATAGCATGGCCTACACGTCAGACGCAAAGTCTCGTCGGCATATATAAAGTTCTAAGCCCATTGCGGCCCCAGAATGATTTCATCCAGCCCGATCAGTTTTTGTTGATGCATTCGCATACGGAAGATCCTGCAGTATTTTGTGATTCCCACGTTCGAGAGCCAGTTATGATACAGAAGATTCAATGGGTATGTATTTAACTGGTTGGATCCAAAGATTTAGAGTTACTCAATATTTGACGAGGTTTCCCATTCTGACAACAAAAGCCATGTATTTCACAATTTTATTCAAGTATGCTCCTAAGACGAAGGGAATCGTCCAGGGTCTTCAGGAGGAAAAACTTAATTTCAGCATAGCTGACAGGTTCTGGGCGAACGGATTCGTTGCCTTTGATTGATATTTCTTAACCAACCTTGGAAGCGGACATAGTTTTCATCCTCATGCACACCAGAACCAGTCGCCCCCTCTCTTCTATTCTATACCAGGGAAGAGAACATAGAGGACACCGAACAGGAGCCCGCTCGGTCGTAGTTAACTGGTCCTTTCGTGCCTCCATCTCGATCTTACTGGAGCACGTAATGCTCATGTGTTCGCATTTTAAGCTCGCTTCTTTGGAGCTTTCTTCTTCTCCGCCTCTTTGTTGCTAAACGGGAAACCAGAAGTCCGCTTGTCTGCTCCGGTCCTCCGACTAATCCTTCCATCACTCGTGGCGAATAAAATGCACCATATGCCTATGGATGCCAACAGACCACTGAATGTCATGCCCATTGCGAAGCTGAATTTGCCGGTTTGCATGTACATGGCGTAGAGGTAGAAGGTTGTAGCGATATGGTACGCTAACGTTACCGAGAGGGTTGGCATGGCATAGGGAGCCGTCGGGTCTTGCGGATCAGTTGAAGCGGCATTGTCGTCGACTACCATGGAGACTTCGTCAGCTGAGCTTGCGGAGAGGGTGAGCGCAGACTTAGGACTTACCAGCAGATAACGATGCTGTAAGTGGGACAGAGCCGGTAAGCAGGATAGCTAACACCCCAATGGTGAGGAGGGCGAAGCCGGTGACACGGCTGAAGTACACTTCGAGTTCTGAATACACGGACGTGAGATACAGTCGAAATCATTGCCCCGCTTTGGGAAGTTCACCTGTGGGATCTCGAGTCTCACGTGCCAGCAACGCCGTGATTAGTTGAGGAGCAAAGGTCAGCGGAAGTGCTTGGAGAGCACACCAGGCTGCTGTGCCATAGCTGTAGAAGTAGAAGACCTTGGGGTTCTGTCAGTCGGCTTACTCGGGACTGGTTGTGGAGATGTACTTACGTCCATATCTCAAGTCAATTGCACAAACTGTGTGGTTGAGTTGCACTGATAATAGAAGAGAGTAGAGCTAGTTGGGAATGGTACGATACAGAGCGAAAGGTGAAAGAGAAGAGAATTGGGTTGCTGCCGGGACGTTGAGGATGTTTCTCACGGCGGTTACCTTTGCCGGTCAATCTGACGTCACACCTGTCGAGGCCTTCTTTACAGTAGCGGAATACATTTTCTGCTCTTGTACTTTGCGCCCTGCCAGCAGGTGCCCCTTCTTTTATAGAACTACTTCTCTCTTTTAATACTACCGCGCTCGTTTATGAGTTATAGAAGACATAGTCACGGTCGTTAAAAGTTAAATCGAAATCAATTCTCACGTTATCCCACGGACTTCTATGGTCTCGTGGCGAACGATTGAAGTTTGAATATCTGCGGGCTTAGAATATATCTGGAGGACCTCCAGTATAATTGACGGACAGCATCGATCCGTAACAGCGTATTCACGTCTTCATTTTTCACCACCAGTTATGGCCCGGTCTGCGAGTCACAAGGCGTGCACCCTTGTGCCAATAAACCTACATGACCCTTCCGAGTTCGAGACACTGCGCGAACAACGTGTGGCATGCGGTTGGAACTCCCAGCCATCCATTATAGCCGCATGGCGAACAATGATGGATGAAGGCTTGAAGTCTCTTTTCTGGATCACTCTCCGTGACGGCACCTGTGCCGGTCATATCTCGCTCGATAGCGCCAGCGATCGTGATCCGAAGACCGGCCAATTCGATCTGGAGCTCGCGAAACCGGACCGCAGTGTCATGACTATTGCTACTTTCTTCATCTGGCCTCAGTGTCGCTCTGGAGGCCTGGGCCGGGCGGCAATGGATATTGTGGAAGAATATGCTACGCAGGAGCCTTATGGGTCGCCGCATTGCCAGGCACTTACTGTGAATACGTTGAGTAGGAAGTACTACGAAGACGATGGCGAAGAGTGGAGAGGCATTTGGAAGAGATTCGATAGAAAGCCGCCAGAGAGGGGAAGAAGTAACGAAGATTGGTACGCCAGAAGAGGTTACGTCAAATGGAAAGAAATGCCAAAGTACCAAGACAGAACAAAGGATGGCGAAGGGGTTACCTTCTGGGCCGTTTTCATGAGGAAAGAGCTTCAACCTCATGCCCAGAAAAATGGAACGTATCAAAATGGTGTTACGGAGGACTAGCATCTATTAGGCCACGGGAAAGCCATGATTCGAACGGAGCGGACAGCCGTCTTAAAACAGGGATGACTAGGATGACTAGGATGACACCAAGGTGATGATCTCCGTAAGAGAAGGAATGGGCCCACTGACGGACTGGGAAAGAGTTGAAGGAATATGTTTGTGCAGAGCATCGACCCGCAAGTCTCTGAGCAGATGCTCTACAACCGATCATAAAGCTGCAGTACCGGCGAATGATCATGATCCACCTGCAGCGTCCATCAAATTCTCAAGCGGTGCAAATTGTGTTTCAACCTAGGACATCGTCCCCTTCACCTGATACATGTGCCAATGGATAGATTCCACGTAAACGACCTGGAGCGAGAAGTCAGTCAGAACGGTTGGGTTCACATGCAAATGGCGACATACCTGAATCAGAAGCCATAGCTTTCCCCCTGCTCCTCCTAAACGATCCGCAATTTCGCCAGGGCATGCCAAAGGTCTTCATCAAGACAGAGCTGGCGATGTCCTGCACCGACACAGATACCGTAGAAGTCACATCGTCCTCACCTGCAGACAAAATGCAACCCTCTGGGAGCCTTTTTGTGACCGCCGGAAACCTGCATTTTGCTAGGTACCTCACAGCTGCAATGTGGGTTGTTCGGATTGTCGCCACGCTCATCGGCAAAGCCGTGGAACTTGCTGCATGGGACACACTTCCAGTACGGACGGCCAGCGTTTTGGTTTCGATTGCAGGCTCCCGTGATGATGGTGGACGTAACTTTGCGGCATATCTTGCATGGAGGCGCATTGAGTTTGGTCTCAGCCGGCGGCTGCTGTTGTTCAACTGAGTTGCGTTGTTGCATAGCCGGTTTGTGTTCTGGTGTTGGCTCCGTCCCCTTCTTTTCTTCCCCCGCCGACTTGTCTTCGTGCTCCGCCGACTTGTCTTCGTGCTCCGCCGACTTGTCTTCGTGCTCCGCCGGCTTGTGGCCTTGCTCCGGCGACTTAGGTTCTTGCTCCACCGACATTGTGGGATACTGTTAAGAGCTTAGAATGTATAAAAGCATGGTGAATTTGAGGATCTCATACCAAGTGTTTGCTGGCTGCCGGTCAGAATTCGATATGATCGCCTAGGTGTGAAGCTACGAGTGGCAAAGATATCTGAGGGAGTTTGGTGGATGCGAAGTGCAGAGTGGAGGTCCGGAACTGCCTGAATGGTCCTATGAGGGAAACGATCTTGATCTTATGTACTTGCATATGAAAATGAATGAAGTTGAAAAACTCTCACGGGCTGCTGTGCTTGTCCAAGTGAAACAGAAAACGCCAACGAAATATGTGCCACGTGGAGCAAACATTTCGTTGCTCATGTGAATCAAAGAACGAATGTTGTTCCAAACCGGTTTCCGGCTTGAAGCATCATTACAGAACAATCGGCAGCTAACATTTGATCTGCTACGCTTGGCACGCTCTCCTATGCTGTGGCTTACAGGAAGGCTTGCCCTACTGGAAACCATATTATTTGCTGAGCTCCTGCACACAAGCTTTCCAGAACGATAAGTTTGTGGAGGGAAGGATGTATGATCTTCTATTCTTTAGAGAGATGTCATCATTGCTCGTGCCAGGCAGCGCTGGCACTGCGCACGTTGTATCATGGCGAACAAAGACGGCACTGAGCTATCGATCTTGGTATATGTCCAAACAGCCAGGAGTCAATGTAACAGCAGGGCTACTGAAGTAAGCGTTGAGAAGGCAACTATGCCCTGATTCTCATCCATCTGTAAGCACCTTAGTCCAATCAAACTTTTTCCACCTCTTCCTGAACCCTTCCACCCTCCTATCGCCCCTCATCCATCGTCCCTGCCTCTTCACAATCTGCGGCTCCACATCCAGCATCCCTCCCAAAGTTTCTCTCGCAAACAAATCGCCCTTCGGCCACCTGTTGTCGTCTTCCACCACATGTCCCAATCCACCGTCAAGCTCGAACCAGACATGAAAATACGGCATCTCCTTAGCAAGCGAGCGCCGAAACGCCAGTTTTCCTAACCCATCCTTGGCACGGGCTAACGTGTCAATGAGCTTCTTATGCTGCGTCCATTCCTCATCCGCTGAAAGAATGGCTTCTCTAAAGAAAGCTGGTGCTGTTTCACCGAGGCTGTAAGGTAGAGGTACAGCTTGCATAGACGCGTGCCGCTTACGTCCGATGTTTGCTGCATTTTCGTAGAATATCACGTCCCGGCCTTGCTCGTGGTACATACGCATTAAGCATTTCATAAAGTTGCGGATCTCTTCCCATTCGTCGTCATCGCACTCAAGCAGGTTGAGCCGATGCTGGATCGGAACGATGCAGGCTCCGCCTTCACTGATTTCAGGTTCCGTGGGAAGAGTGAGATAGGTACGTGTAGCGAGTGAGACTATGGGCGCAACAGGAGGGGTGGAAGTGTCTTCGTGGTGGCACAGCGGACAGGTATCTAGGATGCGGGACATTTTCTGGAAGTCGTTGATGGCGGTGTTCCTGAGGTTGATTTCGGACTTCTGAATGCGTCTCGCTAGGCGGTTTGCATTTTCGTCTATGTAGTCAAGGTCATTCTGTGACAAGATTAGCACTGCAACGTACCACGAAACCGTTGAATGACACTTACATCAAACTTCGCATCTTTAGCAATACTATCAGCGAACAGTCGGCCCTCCCCTCCTGCTTGACCTCGCGTCCTTTTCTCTTGTCTAACCATGTCTTCAATTGACATGTCTTCGTTCTCTTCTACCAAGCCTCTTTCTCGACCTCTCTTAGTGTCTACGACCTTGACTTCGCCTTTGCGTGCACCTGCCAACACCCGACTATCCATCGCGCCAAGGACCACAACTTCAGGCTCTACTCGATTCGCAGCAGCGGACATGGCAGTGTTGTACTCGGCCTCCAGCTCCGCTACATTCGGTGCCCCTTGCATCTTTGCCTTCATCATCTGCGCTTTCAGTCTGTTCAACGCTGTCGCATCTAGAGGAACGGTGTGCGCCAGAGCTGGTGCCTCTTCCATAATTTCACCCTGCGGAAGCAGCTTTTCTGCAGCCTTGTCTTTGTCTGGGCTTCTGCTTCTCCGCAGGCCCATGCTCAACTTCCTCTCTTCGAAAAGTTCGCCGCTGGGTTTGATCTTTCCCACATAATCTTTCCCATACCTCTTCTGCCGGTCCAGTTCCAGCTCCTCTTCCCTTGCATCATCAAAATCTCTCAAGTCGCCATACCTCTCCAGAGCAACATCGTCCATTGGCCTACCGGTCTCTTTTGCCTGCCTATAGACAGCTTTGAGTTTTGTCATACGCCATGAAGAGCCGGCGTCTCCGAACGTGTAACTGACTTCGTGCTGGGCCAGCTCATGCCGCATAGCTTCCACCTCCGGACCTTCCTGCAAGTCCTGCAATTGGTGATTGATCTCTCTTTGGTGTACCTTGAGCTCATAGTCTGCTTTTACGCCTCGAATCGAGATCGGTTCTGTAGGCTTCGGGTGGTTGCGCTGTACGTAGTCAACGTCCAGGGATGAGGGAGCTTCCATCCATGCGTCTCGTTGCGGCTTTGGTTGAGCAACATCCGCGATACGCTGATCTAAGACTTCTTCAGAGCCAGGCGCTGTGACAGCCTCCTTTTCTACCCATTCATCCTCTTCGTCATCAAGCATAGGTGGAGTCTCTAGCGTCTGCTTCGAGTGATTGCCAGGCCTGTGCTCCTCATCTTCGCTATACTTCGACCGCTTGTGCCGATGTCTTGATCGATCCCCATGCCGATCTGAAGACTCATGGTGCCTCGAAGAGCGGTGGTGGTGGTGTCTATGATGATGCTTCCGCCGTTCACGACTGCGATCGCGACTCTTGCTCCTGCTCCGACTGCGATCACGTTTTCTCTGTCCCTGGCTAGATTGTTCTTCGGCTAGCTCTCGCTCAAAGTCCTCGAGCGCCATATTGGACACCGGAGTTCGGTCATAAACTCAGGCTGTGGTCGCGTATAGAAACAGATTCTTTCAAGAGAACTACATCCACTGCACGTGATCTTGGCCGAAGCGCCAGTTCTCTGCTGTGCAGCCCAGGCACAACTGCATCCAACGTGCTGATTATGATATGGAGTTCTACAGTAGGTACGCACTTTGTTCCAGACATCCGACTGCACCAGTTCAGCCCTGAATCATGGCGCAACTGCAGCTCGGAGGCGGGGGCGGGCCGCCTAGTGGGACCGGCTTCAACAGCGAGGTACAATTACCCAGTACGTCACACGTGAACGCACACGTCCTCTCTGCCTATTCTTCCTCCCCAAAACACCAAAGGATCAAAAGTCTGTACAGCTCTGTACCCTCCCGCGGAGCAAACAGCAAAGATGGCCTCCACCATGCCCGTAGCAGTGGTCTGCGTAGGCATGGCAGGCTCCGGCAAAACCACCTTCATGCAACGAATCAACTCATACCTACACTCGAAGCGCACACCACCGTATGTCATGAATCTAGATCCGGCAGTGCGCAATGTCCCATTCGATAGCAACATCGACATTCGCGATTCCGTCAACTACAAACAAGTTATGAAGGAATACAATCTTGGTCCGAACGGCGGCATACTCACGTCTTTAAATCTATTTTCTACAAAAGTGGATCAGATCATTGGCCTGCTTGAAAAGCGCTGCCTGCCGCCTCCACCAGAATCTTCCTCTTCTGCCACTCCTCCTAGCACATGGAAACCACCAACGCACATCCTGATCGACACTCCGGGCCAAATAGAAGTCTTCGTTTGGTCCGCTAGCGGCGACATCCTCCTTGGCTCCCTGGCCTCGTCCTTCCCCACTGTTATCGCATACATAATCGACACGCCTCGCACAGCTTCCACCAGCACGTTCATGTCCAACATGCTCTACGCTTGTAGCATCCTCTACAAAACCAGGCTTCCCATGATCCTCGTATTCAACAAAGCTGATGTCAAAGATCCGGCCTTTGCAAAAGAATGGATGACCGATTTCGAAGCTTTTCAAGCTGCACTGAGGCGCGAGGAGGACACTGGCAGCTTTGGCGGGCTGGAGGGTGGAGAAGGCGGTGCGACGGGAATGGGCAGCGGATACATGGGGAGTCTGCTGAACAGCATGAGCCTGGTGCTTGAAGAATTCTATCGACATCTGAGTGTGGTAGGCGTCAGCTCGATGACGGGTCAAGGCGTTGACGAGTTCTTTGTTGCGGTTAAAGAGAAAGCAGCAGAGTTTGAGCGAGACTACAAGCCGGAGCTGGAGAGGAGGCGGAAGAGGAGGGAAGTGGAGAAGGAAGAGAAGAGGGAAAAGGAGCTAGGACGGCTGATGAGAGACATGAATGTGTCTGGAGCACAGGCGACGGGTCCTAGGAAACGACGACCGAAGGAGGAGCCGGAGACAGTGAGTGATGTAGAGGCTGAAGACGACGATGAAGAAGAAGAAGAGGCCGGAATTGTAGAGCCGGACGAGATGGATGATGAAGGAGAAGACGAGCCCGAATCCAATCTGGGAAGACGCTATCGACAGGCTTTAAGCGATGAAGGCGGTGGTTCGGATGATCCGAGTTTTGCCAGATACCTCCGATCCGCAAACATCAATAGATGATAGCAACGCTCAAACAACAGAATAAATACTCCGGATGAAAACATTCATCGATTGCCAGGAGCTGAATTTCGCTATCAACTCCTGTGGTCCGTCAAGATGAGCGGTCCTGGACAACTACCTGGAAGACTTCCCTTCGTGCCTGGCTACACTCCCAGCCTCCATATGGCTCAAACGAACTATAGGAGCTTGCCATGACCATCAACAGCCACAACCCCTGGAAATGCGGTCAGCGCCAGTAACAACCCATCTCCCATGTGGTCTTGCCGTGAAGTCTTGCGGTACCAGCTGCTTTCTTCAGAAACCCTAGGCGGCCCACCCTTTAAGCATTCCAGCTCATAGCTCTCGAACGCGTGCTGCCAAAGTATGTCCGTCCCATGCCCCATCGGAAGCGGCCCATTCCCGGGGGTTTCCTGGCATCACGAACTAAAGCCAAGTAGTATTAGCCTAGCTGTGGGGAACTAAGTGGCAGCCGTTCCAGGTGCAGCCTTTTTCGACTTCTTAGTACTAGTGCCTCCTTCATCACCATCCTTCCTCTTTCTCTTCGCCCCTTTGCTGGTTCCGCCTTTGGGTCTATATGCTGTGTCATCATCTCTCGTTCGCTTGCCTTTTGCGCTGTGGCCGTACGTGTCGCCTCCTGCGAACGGATCTTCCTCATCGCCATCAACTTCAGCATCCGGTACTGGTGTGCCGGTTGCTGCCGTGCCAGTAGGCGCAGCAGCCAACGTGTCCTTTTTCTTCTTCTTGCTTGACTTGTCGGCTGTAGCACCAGTATCTGCGGTAAAAATATGAGGCTGGTGTTTTTGAAGCCAGTTGTAGACCGATGTGGGATTCTCCAAGGTGATGAACTCGGCTTCCTCGTCAGCCGTCATGCCCTTCATACTTTTGCGCGATGGTTTCAAGTGCGGCAAGGCTACGATGGCGGAAGGATCACCCAGATATGCGTCGGTTCGAGTGATATAGTCTTGTTGTTCTTCAGGAGAGAAGTATTCCAGGGGATGCGGATCGCCGTCCGCTTCAACGAAGGATTCTGGGTCGCTCAGGACGGGAGTATGCGGGACAGCCTTGATGAGCGCGCTTAGAGATCGCGGGTGCTTTGGGCCTTCTCCAGTGATACCGTCTTCAACAGCTTCCTGGAGCTGATAGCGCATGTCCGGAGGTAAACTGTCGGATCCATTGATGTCAAGTAACAGCTCCAGAAGCTGGCTTTATGCGCAATTGCATTAGTCTCTAGCACAAACATAGCTACACTCAGGTTGCTTACAAGTTTTCCTGTCGGAGACGCTCCGCAAGCTCCTCCGCTTTGTATACCTCCTTGAACAGTGTATTACTTTGTCGCATCAAGTCATCAAACTTGACTCTCATCTTCCGGAACTTCTTTCTGGGGCAGATGAACTGTTAGACATTGACAGGTTAGAAATATGTGCGTTCATACCTCCACGACCGGTATGGCCCTCCTGGTTGAGTCTGAGTCGGCTCGTTCGAGATCGTCGCGCCATGGCCGGAACTTGTTCCTGCTTGGGCCATTCTAGAACTCAAGGAGACGATGGGGTAGGAATTGCCGCAGTGGTCAAGTCCGCGTAGCGAATTTCTGCGTGGATTGCAGCTGAATACCTGCTTGGCGGTGCTGGGTGCGATGGTGATCGTTCTTGCTCTCGTAACTTCCCTGACAGGCGATCGCAAGAGCACAACGGGTGTTCCTGGCAGTCAGGGCGGGTGTGGCTTGCGGAACGGAACGCTCGAAGTGGGGCGTCGCTCGCGAACTCTTGCCAGAGCACACTGGCTGCATTTTTTTACGACGGACTGAATTGCGAGCGCGTTGTCTCTAAGCTCTCAAGTACACCGCAATGGCAGTCCAGGTTGTAACAGTCACGGAAACACCTGTGCCAATAAAGGAGAAGAGAAAGACCGCCAAGAGCACCTCAAATACTCTTACGGATGCTACTGGCTCGCTGCCTCCAACGACACATGTCCGTACTGAGGTAAAGGCAAAACCAGCCATTGCAGAGACTACTTCACGGAATTCGTCCCCAGCCCCAACAAAGAAACGAAAGCGAGAGCCGCCGCCAGTACCAGAGCTAGAGGTCGATGTTGCCGCCCCGGAGCCGCCTTCGAAAAGGGCATTGCGCAAAGCTAAGAAGCACAAGCCGAAGCCCCAGACATCGGCAGCAGGTAAAACAGACGCAGATGGCCAAACAGATGGAGACATCAAAACAAAAGACGAAGCCGAGAAGGCACATACTACGGGAACCGTAAAACGTTCCGAATACGGAATATGGATAGGCAACCTCCCCTGGACAGCTACCAAACCACACCTCTACACTTTCTTCGCCGAACACGGCTCCATCGCTGAAGACCAGATAACTCGCATTCACATGCCAGTGCCGGACAAATCAATCTCTTCGCGGCAGAGGATTGTACCGCAAAACAAAGGCTTTGCATACGTCGACTTCACGTCGGCGTGGGCACTTGAGAAGGCCTTGGAGCTGAGCGAGACGTTGATGGGCGGTCGGAATGTGCTCATCAAGGATGCGAAAAGCTTCGAAGGTAGGCCGCAGAAGACCTCTTCAGGTGAAGGGAAGGTTAGCGGTGGCGAAGACACTGCGAATGCAGAGCACAAGCCGCCATCTCGTCGGATCTTTGTGGGGAATCTCAGCTTCGATGCCACAAAAGATGATCTGGTAGAGCACTTTTCTCTCTGTGGCGAAGTCACCGACGTCTTCGTGGCGACCTTTGAAGACACGGGGAAGTGTAAGGGGTTCGCATGGGTCACGTTTAAGGAGGTGGATGCGGCCGAAGCAGCAGTCAAAGGATATACTTATATTGCCCAGGACGGCGAAGAGGAGGAGAACGACGAAGAAAGCAAGCAAGGAAAGGAGGCAGATGGTGTCTCCGGGAGCAAGGGCGAAAAGTCCACAAAGCGACCCAAGCCAAAAAAATGGTTCGTGAATCGATTAAAGGGTCGACCTCTGAGGTGCGAATTTGCGGAGGATGCGGCAAGCAGGTATACGAAACGGTTCGGGAAGGGTTCAAGAACACGTATCAACTCTAGAGACGAGGCTACTCTTGCTGAAACTGGAACCGCTATAGAATGCCAGGAGACTAAGGCGGTGGTGCCGGCGCCCGTTGCTCGGGCTTCAGGCCTCCGTAGGAGCTTCAGAATCGAAATCAAGGACCGAAGGGAACGAGGAGGTGCTAGACGCGCGGCTCAGCCCAGGAAAGTGGACGCACGGACGATCAAACCTGGTGCGGCTTTGGCAAATGCTGAGCGCCGGACTGGAGCTATAGTTGAGGCAAAAGGCCGGAAGACAACGTTCGAATGAACGTGTTAAACCAGAAACGCATTTCATCCAACTTTTGAGCACTCAAGAACGTTGAGCCCAGTCAAACCACTGTCTGGCTGTCTATGCCTCGTATGTACTTTTTTGCTGAATACAGCGTCTTCCGCAACGGAGGCTGTTCCCAGTCAAAGTCATCAGGTGAGAATTGATGAGTTACAGTCTCCTTCTAGCCCTTTCTCTCACTCCATCTACTGTTCTCGCTCCCTCGCCTTCTGGCAGCCATTGACTCGATAGCTCGCTTGTGTCAGGATTAGACGTTTACGTGTTGCTTCTCAACTGCGGAACTTTCTCACCTTTCCCTTACAGTGCCTGCTTCCTTCGTTCGTCAGTCAAGGGCTCCTGTGAGGTAAAATGTTTCTGGCAACATTGGGCCTGGAGAAGAGTCTCGCTCGCCCGAGGTAGCGAAATCCCCATTGTGACGCGTGTTGATGCTTGAGGAAGGTTTTATCTCGTGATCAGCTCAGCTCCCTCAGCCAAACTTCCGTCGGATCCATTCAGCCCATACGTTCAGATCCTCACAAACCGTCAGTCCTTTCGCCAGCGCTTCCACTTTCCTGCGGTACCTCTCCACCTCTTCAGGGCCTGCGGAAAGACTTGCGCCGTTTTCTGACGGTGCCATGCCTTCCGCAACTTGAGCAGGCGAGTTGTTTGGTACAGAAATGAAATTCTGTGATAAAATAGTGATGTCTGCGTTCAGCAGGACCGCAATCGTGATGTTAGATACAAGACCGTTGCGTAGAGGAAATAGCACGGTTAGATGCGGAGACGGCACGACAGCCAGAGATACGTCTAGCGACAGGGCCCCAGCTGCAGATGGTTCATCGGACAGGAACATTGCCAAATCATCATCTGCTGCATTTGCTGTCATAGTTTGGCCGCTGCGATGGGCTTTTCGAAACCCGATGTCGCTATTAGCCTGGTGTAACCCGGGTTTGGGATGTTCTGTCGTGTCACCCTTCTGGTCCGGCGCAAAACTCCTTTGGAGCAGACGAGTGAGAAGTGCATATTGGCGAAGAAGCTGTACGACGCATCTGTCAGTTTAAGGCCTCATATCATCTCTGCAAAATAATGTCGAGGCGATTCATACCGGCAAAACCGCCACTATCTGTCTGGGATGCTCAAATGGTATTTCGCCCAGCTCCCTCGCATACTCCGCTTTTGCCACGAAAAGCGAGTTCTGATGAACGCGCTCCTCTGCTACACCTCTTTCGTTTCTGATCCACAGAACCTTCCGTCGTTTTACTTCCCTGTTACCGGTGTACAATAAGCCAGTAGCGCCGTCAGCGTGCCGGCTCGATGCGCGCGGTAAGATCAGACCATCAAATGTTGTCGGTTTCAATGCCTCAGGGCTTGTACTTGTGCCTACGGAGTTACAGATTTGCTCTGCAACACTGAGCGGTAGCACCACTGGCGGCTCTAATCTAACCACAAACCTAACGTTCGGCAGCTTCCGTAGAGCTCCCGTGCCATTTGTGGCCAGGACATTCTGCTGGATAACACCTGTGGTAGACATGTAGGTAGGTGGTGGATCAAGCCATTCGAGTAAAGGGGTAGCCGCTTGGTTCGTTGATGGGAACATGCTTTGCCCTGGCACTTCTTCTGAGGGCTTTTGTATCGGCAAGTAAAGCCATTCGGTGGAGATGCGGATAGGTGGATATAGCTCTGCTGGTGAAGACTCGCATTCCACGACAAGAGACCACGCATCCGCTGCGCTGCTGTCAGGCCCTGTGCCGCGAGCATCGATGTCCATTGAGCCTTCATCTATTGCCGGCGACGCAATAGGAAGATGTCTGGTTACCGCTGTCAAGACGTTGCGTTTCTCCATCCAATAGTTTACTGTTAATCCCACTCTTCGTCCAGCATGCATTTCAGGCTTCCCGCTCTTTTTGCACATAACCAATCGCTCAGCTTTAGCTTCTAGACCACCGGTCCTTGGATTAATTTCGTCACTGGCTGTTTGCATTTCGAATTCGAACAACTTGCTTAAACTTGTGTACATGCCACCAACGGCATCAAAGCAATTTACCTCCGGTGTGCTCCACTTATCCATTGCTGCGAGCCTTTCTAAATTGTTTGCAAATCTGGACAAACGGGTATAGGCTGTTGTCGACGTCTTCGAGGGAGAGACATCTGCATGCAGTACTTTGGCTGCTTTTCCCGCGTACTTGGTCACAGCTTCAGACTCGCTAGCGAATTCCAGCTCTACTCGCTCAACGACGTTATTCTCAAAATACAGCTGCGCAAGGCCAATCAGTCGTAGTTTCGTAGACACAGGTAGAAGAAGCTTGAACTGACATCTGCGAGGAATGTTGTTAAGCCAGCGATTCCCAACTTCCTCTCGTCCGCCAAGAACGACCAGGAGACTTCCAGTCCGCATCTGCTAGCCAGTCTTTCCACTCCTTCCTCACTGACCCAACCAGGACTCTTTTTCAGTATGTCAAGAACCTCCTCTAGTCTCCTCCTTCTGTCCTCATCGTCGCCTCTTCCACCCATTGACAAACCCAACCCACTCATGCTGATGCCCATTCCCACTCCAGAATCGAATTCTCTTAAACTTAAGCCCATCGCAGCCGGTGAATCAAAGTTCAGCATCGCAGGCGAGTTGCCGGCCAAGCCAGGCAAGCTTCCAGTATTGGGAAGCACACTTAGGTGACCTGACATGGAGGGCTGCATGGGCTGCGAAGTGGGTACGGATTGTGCTCCTGCTGGCGTTGCCTGCAGGGTTGCAGGCGTGGATTGTGAGCCAAGACTCTGCTCGACTGGTCTTTTAGAAGCCGGTGTTCCCACATGAGGACTGTTGACTGGTTGTTGTGGAAAGCGAGGGTTCGAACCAGTAATTGCTGGTGAGGGTACGCTTCGAGGTGCTGGAGAGGAGAAGGCTGCCAAGTGAGAGGGAGCCGGTAGTACCATTGTTAGCTAAAGTACGAAATCATTCCTAGAGAGAAGGACGTGAGAACCACATTTCACTTGTAGGGAGCAAGACGCTGTCAATGCCCGCACAAGTGTACGATGCAAGTTAGCAAGGTTTGCTACAAAAGATGGAACATCCGTGTGAAACTTGCTGATGCATTTGTAGGAAAGCCAGTCGAGGATGGCACTAAAAAGTGACTGCAGGTGCATGTAACCTACGACACCTGATGAGGTGAGTTGCTGTAACTCAAAGCTACTTAAGTTACCATAGCCTGGGGAGACGCGGAGACCTCCACTCGAACACGAGAATAAGGCTGAGCACGTGCTCTCCATGGGTTGGAACCTTGGAAGGCTTAGGTGCCAGAACTGGGCTCATTCAATTCGCAACTAAACTTCTGATTATGACGCGGCCCGAACCGCTCGAATTTCTACGTGATGAAGATACAAACAAGTCTACGTAGCTGCGCCCTCTGTGAATCATGACCGGCTCAATGTGATTGGTATAATAATCATCCTAACTTGACGCCCAAATTCACAATGCACACGCCGCTTCGCCAGTTATGCAAGCCACAGTGATCTTACATGCGGATGCTTAGAAGATGCCATTTACGATATTGCTCCCTATCGTAGCTCCGGCACCAAACACAGCGGCGTTCCCTAACTTCTTTCCGAACTTCTTCCCATATTCTGCTCCCTTGTTCGGCTTCACCTCGCCGTTTGGCGCTACCGTCACGCTGCTGCCACTCTGGCTCACCTCCAGCGGCATGTTCCCATAAGTTGATGGTTGCGCTTGTGTGGGTGGGGCCTTCTCTTCAACCTTGACGTATGAACGGGGAAATATTCCTTCCTGACCAGTCCGTTCATTTCGACCCTTCCACCACTCAGCATTCATGTATTCGATTACGGATATTCGGTCATTGGGATAAAGAGCCAGATCTCCGGCGTCTGTGGGGCTATACTGATAAAGTGCTTCTGCTTGTATAAGAGCGGGTGGTGGTGGAGCGGAGGGATAAGAAGGATAAGCTGGTGGCGGCGCTGGGGTTGCTGAGGGTACGGGAGCGGGTGGAGAGGTGTAATACGGCGGTTGGGGCTGTTGTTGCTTTTCGCCAAAATTTGGAGCACTGTTTAGATTCAAATTCGACAGTGGAGCTGTAAGCGGTGATGTTGCAGCGACTTGAGAATTGTTGTTCTGCTGGGTAATAGGAGCATGTAGACGTGTTTGAGCGGGTAATCGGGAGAGGATCGAAGAGAGTTCCTGCTCAGAGATCACGGAGGCATCTGTGAGAAATTCGAGCTCCTAATCAAAGCATGTTAGCGCATTGTCTCAATACACAGCTGCCAGCGGCCTTACAGCCTTGACCGTCCGTAGTGAACGGTTAATCGTTGCCGTATTAAAGTCCTCATTGGTGCCGTAGGCCATCTTAAGCTGCTGATATGTTATTTGAGTTGGGAGTTGTCAGTCTTTTCTCGTTGACTGTGAGTACTCCTCCAGAGCCGCGGCAAATGTGAATTATAGAGACAGAGTCGTTATTGGGGTCACCAGTATGAGGCGGTGCTGTCACTGGCCTACGTAAGATCGACAAGGGTCCTATTTGCGGCTCCAGGGCTCATGGCGGGGACCGGTAAAACGCCCTCCCGTTCGGAACGCACGCCTGAAATGTACGTTTACCGCAGAGCCGCTGTTCACGATGGTCAATTGAGGTAATAGAGATCTCACCGGCGTCTCCTTTCAGGAACGGGTTATCGATATTTTCGGAACATATCTGGGATGTAAGAACTGCCAATATGATGTCCATAAATATGCGCAAAAGGCAGCCACGATGTTGGTCGAGATGAGCAAGCAGATTGTTAGAAAGTTCACACCTGTCAGTCTTGAAACATTTGCGACTTATTCGTCGATATTCAAGCTGTGAACCGTATGTCACCCGTACCTTGGCCCGGCCGCATTTTTAGCGGAGCACGCACCATGCGCTTATGTGTTGAGCATACCAAAGCGAGTACGCCGCGTCCCTGTTGCTAGGTGACTTTAGCATCTTTGTGGAACTTGGTGAACCTTCATATGACGGCTGTCAATGCACAATAAATGCTGCTTGTGATAGAAGGCTTACCTGACAGTTGGGTGACGCTAATTTGCAGAAAGTCCAATACGTTCACCAACAAGACATTGTTTCAATGCCACTGACGATTTGAGATATACTGTCAAACCACATATCCAATCTTTAAGTTGTGCGACTGGCAGCTAGAGGTCCGAGAGATCTCTCTGTATCGAGCACATACCTTGGCTCGGCATGAAACCGTAGCATTCTCTCCGTCGAATGGATCAGCACGCCGTCAACCTTGGCGATTATCGCATACAAATGATTGAGTTCACGTGCCGGACTGCTCACGCTACTCGCGTCTCTTCACTTCATATGATGTATATTTTCCATTGTTCAGCTGTCATCGGCAGAACTCGGGTCGCAAAAAACGTATGTCACGAGTGTTCGCCATTGTCGTGATGTCATGTCACGATGTTCTATTAGATGTCGTCGTGAGGTCTGTCTCTCACGTCAAATAAGCTCTCTTCATCTGGAGGTAAGCGCTGTACAGGATCATATTTTGGAGGCCTATCATTTCTTGGATGAGCAGCAATTCGACGGCAAACATCATGCGGTCCCAGCAAGAGAAGTCTGCCGCCATTCAAGCCGGCATTTACCTGGCTAACAACGATTCCCAAACAACGGTCGCAACGGCAGCAGATCGAGCAAGCAACATGAATCAAACCAAGCCGCTACCGGCAACCCCTCAGAACTTCGGAGCCGGTGGACATACGCAGGCGGATATTCCAGTTTCATACTTCTCAGCACCTGGTCAAGATGCAACTAGCTTCATCGACAGCGGACGGCAATCAACCCTTCCCAGGACCGGTCCAGCCATCAGCTCTTTTGACGAATTACATGACTGGGGTGCACTGCCACCCATGCACCTCGCGTCGGCTACGACTCTACAGGCACCTGAGATGCGATATGGCGGTAACCTTGACAAGGCAGAAGTTTGGTTGGGTGCTACACAGTTTCTCAGTAAACCTAGACCACGAAACCAGTTAAACGCCGCTGGGACTGGGAAGCGCCGGTCCGTACTCGGCAGATCTCTAATGTCCATCTCGACGGCATCTCTAACCCCTTCGGACATGCTCTATCCTCCCGCGGCACTGTACCAGCCTGCTGATCGAAGAGCTTCTCGGACGCTGGGCCTTACTGCGAGAGAGCATCCATCAACTATTATTGAACACCATGATACACCGGAATGTGGCCTGTCTGAGTTTTCATTACCACAAGTCGAAGCGGAGCCTCTCAATGCGAGTGAACCTCCGGATGGTGGTCGTGTGGCTTGGGCACATGCATTCGCGGGGTTCTTTGTTACCTTCAACTGCTGGGGTCTAAACAACGCCTTTGGCGTGTTCGAAGCGTACTATACGCACTACATGCTCCTCGGCACTTCTCCATCTAAGATTGCTTGGATCGGCTCACTCCAGCTCTTCCTAGTGTTCTTCTTGGGTACGCCAATCGGAAAAGCAGTAGACTCCGGCTACTTCCGTATCTTCTTCAACTTGGGAAGCCTCCTGCTGGTTGCCTCAATCGTGGCTACGAGCTTCTGCACCAAATACTGGCACTTTGTGGTTGTCCAGGGTGTTTGTACTGGACTTTCCATGGGCATGATATTCTGCTCTGGCATTGTGATCTTGATGTCTTATTTCTCGAAGAACATTGGTCTTGCAATGGGCTTAGGTGCAGCCGGATCCTCAGTGGGAGCTATTGTTTATACTCTTATGGCTCAAAGATTGCTACCCAAGGTTGGATTTGCGTGGACTATTCGAGCAATTGCTTGTGTTGCACTAGTGACGCTTATCATCCCAAACGCTATCGTCCGCCCTAGGCCCTCCGGCAGACGTAGGCCTACTCAGATCTTCGATTGGAGTGTGTTCAAGGACATATCATATCTTCTGATGGCTGCTGGGATGTTCTTTGCTTTTTGGGGTGTCTATTTTGGTTTCTACTATGTAAGCACACTCACACTGCAGGAAATACACGAATGTTTGCTGACTTCAGCCAACAGATAGTCTCCTTTGGCGTGGACAGGCTCCACCTTGGATCTGAAGACGCAGTAAATCTCCTTATTGCAATGAACGCTGCGAACCTCCCTGGCCGCTTCATTCCAGGCTTGATTTCTGATCGGTGCATCGGGCCGCTCAACACGCTCATCCCCTCTACATTCATATCTGCGATGTTGATCTTCCTATGGATTGGCTCTTCCACTCACTCCTCACTACTGGTGGTTGCCTGCTTCTACGGCTTTGCATCAGCAGGGATCCAGGCTCTATACGCTCCGGTAGTATACAGCTTCAATCACGATCCGGCGACGATGGGTGTTAGAGCTGGGATTGTGTTCACGGTTGTCAGTTTTGGTTGTCTGACAGGTACACCGATCGGTGGCGCCATTATCCGAGCTTCGAACGGGGATTATTTCGGTGCTCAATTGTTTGCCGGTGCCTCTCTTCTCATTGCAGGCATGTTGCTTTTGGTGTCGAGGGTCATCAAGGCAGGCTGGACTGCCCAGAGAGCATGAGCTGGTTTATGTGGTAATGACATACCGAAGATCTTGGAGAGCAGTATTTTTATCACATCTTTGCTAATATGACGGAACTTGAGGTGATTCATCAGTTTTGAACCTGTGCTGTATGTGAAGAGCGGTTCGCTTTGGTGCAGCAGGGGTTTGCTATGCTTGCTATGTGCGGGGCAAAGAGCCGCCAGGCAGTCTTGGCAGGCATCATGACACAGCTCATGAACACTCCATGCACACATTTCATCTTCAGGCCTTTGCTACTTCTTCATAGTTATGGGTCATAGTGCATGAGTTGAAGCTAGGAAAATAGTAGAGCTCTACCTTTCGTTGAGGACTCTGCCAGCTGCAGAAAAGGCCTACGAAGAAAAAGTTCCTGTTTTAGCACACAACCATCCAAGAACCCTCTGGAAAAAGAATAAAGTTTATACATTTCATTGCCAGACAATTCGCCTAAGAAGTGCTGTCATAACATGGAGACTACAACGGAGCCGTACATTCAAGATCTTTCCTTCCGCGGCTTCGTTGAAGGCCTCACCGTTAAGCATGCAAAGACAGATCAGCCCATCCTTCGTTACTTTGGCGGTCTTCCCTATGGCTTACCTCCTGTCGGGCCTTTTAGGTGGCGAAGGCCCCGAGCACTGCCATCCTGTTACAGATATGGTACTAGGAACGCGCCTGGAAGGTTCAATGGTGGTACGGGTGTTTGCCCGCAACCGCCATTTGATATAAGCGGTGGAGGTAATGAGGTAACCGATGGAGTATTCGATGAAGACTGTCTGCAGAGTAATATCTGGATTCCAGTAGGAGATCCGCCCGAAAAAGGTACTTCATACGGCTGTTGTATATGATAGTAGACTGACTAAAGGTTCGAAGGATGGCCGGTACTGTTCTACATCCGTATGTCCAAATCCTGACACTCACCTTAGACCAGCACACTGATCTCCATTGATCGAGTAGATGGAGGCTTTCTTCAGTTCGGTAGCCCCAACATTAATGCGCCTACGAACTACGCAGCTCTCTTCGCGGAAACGGGCGTCAAGTGCATCATTGTGATGCCAGCGTATCGTCTTAATGTCTTCGGTTTCTTAGCGTCCAAAGAACTCGAGGAAGAGGCTAATCTTAATGGCGAGCCTATGGGGAACTTTGGATTCTGGGATCAAAGACTTGCACTGGAATGGACGCACAAAAACATCAGCTACTTTGGCGGCGACGCTGGCGACATTACTGTGGCTGGCTATTCGGCAGGTTAGTGTCCCTCTTATGTATTCCTTGAAATCGTCTATGCTGACGGCTTGCAAAATCAGGTGCCTACTCAACCTTCCATCAACTCTCCCACGACATATTCCTTCCTCGTCACAAGTCAATTATACGCCGTGCAATACTTTGGTCTAATGGACCTGGCGTCCCGCCGAAAACGCTTTCAGATGCTCAGTCTCAGTTCGACGATCTGCTGACCACCCTCTCTATTCCTCTCAACCTCTCATCCGGGGAAAAGCTCTCGAGGCTCCGTGCTCTCCCTTCCGATCGCCTTGTCAAGGCTGCTTCTCAGGTACTGATGCACGAATTTCGGCCTTTTACTGACGGCGCGTTCATCTCCTCTTCCCTCTTCCCTCTTCTGTTGAGCGGTGAATACGCCCGCAGACTCAAAGGAAGGAATGTCAAAGTCATGCTAGGAGAATGCCGTGATGAGCATTTCGCCTACGCGATATGGCGGCCACCTACCTCTAATACCCGCACGGCACTCCGCAAGCGACTAACGGCCGACTATCCAAGTCATATAGTGTCAGCTATCATGGATCATTACTGCCCCAGAGAAGACTTGCTACCGAAGTTCAAGTCCTGGCAGGATGCCTTCGGACACATCTATGCAGACATGCAGGTTCACATGCTCCAACGCGGATTGGTTCACTGCTTGTATGAGGGTGGTGCCGGCGATCTCGTGTATAGATATCGCATTAACTGGCGCGCCAAATGCGTTACTGAAGCCGGATTCTCGGAAGAGTGGGGTGTTACCCACGCAACCGATATCGCAATTTGGTTCTTTGGAAATGCAATGGGAAAGGGCTTGAGGAAAGAGGAGAGGGAGATTGTGGGCCGATGGCTAGTACCTTGGAGGCAGTTTGTTGAAGGAGAGGATGTGGCTTGGTTGCGTGAGGGTGGCAAACGCAAGAATGCGGAGAAGATAATCAGGCGCCTGAAGGAGGATGGAAGCATCGATGACTGGGTAGATGATAGGTGGGATCAAGGGCTAAAGGTGTGGAAGTTGGTCATGTCTGCTCAGGCTGATGACGATGGTATGAACAAGACAAGCAATCCCAAGCTGTAAGGGAGCAGTGCGGTTTCTCGCCTGCGCATCTTACCGCCCTGCGCACTGGAATCTCTGATATCCATAACCTAGTGCAACTACCGAGATGTGAGGGGATTGCCAGCCGTGACACAATCGAGTTTAGTGCTTACTGCTGCACGTGATTTCTGTGTATATACCTTGGGTTTACTTTCTCACGTCACACAGAGATCCAGGGAGAGCCAAATCAGCCAGCAAAGTTGCCTTTCTCTCAGTCTGCCCATATGAGACGTCCTTTTCCGACTGTATACGCTATAGCAATTAATTCAATGTATTGGGATTGACGCATTCCTTGAGCGTATCTTCAAGAGCAAGGCCCTGATATAGCACCGAGTCCAGCGAACACTAAAGCGCAGGTTGTCTGCATTTGTGCTCAGCGACAGAGAGGGACATGTTTAATCAAATTTGTGCACAAGCTATGCCGATTAATACATCTCGACAGTCGCCAATCGTATCAATTGAAGGCCTTCCTTCTCAGTCGAGGCCAGATCATAGCAACCGTCAAGCAGTCGGCGAGATTTCTGCATGTATCGTAAAGAAAAGCGAGAGGTGATCTGGAAATTCGCCCTCATGCAGTAGGGACGAGCCATGTTAATGAGCTGAATGTTTCAATCGGAAGGTCTATATCTCTTAGACTACTGACACCAGCAACGTCTGTTTCTCCGTGTGCTGGTACAACGTTCTATCTATTACTTAAAGCTAAGGTAAAGCAGGGGAACCGCCAGGCCAGGAATCGTGAAAGTCGTGACGATTTTGCTACTGCAACCCTCGCTAGCCCACACGCAGTTCTCGCCCAGCATGTGAATGCTTGAGCAAAGGTCTAGAAAGCAGTTGAAGAAATGATCAGCTAGAAAATTCACTTCCTTACCATGTAGACTACAATTTCTGGTTTGAAAGAGGAGCGAACGTCCTCTTGCCATCAATGGCTGGAGGCCCCCAGGTGCTTCTTTCCCTTTCCCAACATACTATCATCCGCGTCTAGCGCTTGCTCAGCGATTACGGCCTACTTGGACCCTGTGCAATCCACTGAGGGCCCCTCGATTTCTATTTCCGATCAAAAAGTTCTGTCTCCGAGTCATATCAGCCTTCATGGCTTGGCCGATTGTGTCAGAAATTGTGACACTTCGCCTGACGGGACTCGGCAATAGAGCGGACTTAAAAGATGACTTCATCACAGTTCTATTCAGAAAGTCAAATTGCCGAAAGACAGGTAAAACCGGTCAACCACAGCTACCATCTGCATGCTACCTGGCTGTCACTGAATTTCTAATAGTACTGTAGACAGCTCAAGAACAATCAACTTTTCTGGCTCGTGTTTGTACAAGTGCTAAATTCTGCATAGAAAATTAGCCATGGGGTCCAATGAAAATGCGTCATTCCCATACATGAAAGTTCTAGTCATCGGGGCGACATCTGGTATCGGTGAAGCTCTCGCGGCAGAGTTTGTCTCGGCAGGCATCCACGTGATTGTGGTCGGTCGACGACAAGAGAAGCTTGATGCCTTCGTAGAGAAGCATGGTAAAGACAAGGCGGAAGCCGTGCTGTTCGACATCACCAAGCTTGATCAAATTCCTAAATTCGCCGCCGATATCACGGGGGGGCATCCAGACCTTGATAGCGTATTCCTAAACAGCGGCATCCAACGAGGGCTGGATTTCACGAAACCCAAAATGATCGATCTTGGCGTTTTAGGGGAGGAGCTCAACACGAATTATCTATCATTCATCCACCTTACGGTCGCCTTTCTGCCGTTCCTCCAGGAAAAGCAATCGCCGACCTCCCTCATATACACGACTTCAGGGCTTGCCCTTGTCCCAATGATGCGATGTGCGAACTACTGTGCCTCTAAAGCAGCTCTTCACCATCTCATCCTTGTGTTACGGGAGCAACTCAAAGACGGACCTGGGCATATTAAGGTTATCGAAATATTCCCGCCCGCAGTGCAAACGGAGCTGCATGACGAAAAACATCAGCCCGACATCAAGAACGGAGGAAAGATAGGGATGCCGCTGCATGAGTTTACGGGGGAGGCATGGCAGCAACTGAGGGCGGGTAAAGACCAAGTCCCTGTGGGAATGTCCAAAATGTCTTTCGACAGCTGGGAGTCCCAGAGGCAGCAAGCTTTCCATCACATGGTGGAGCAGATGTCGAGCATGATGAAGCAGCATTCGAAGTAGTCGACTAGGAAATTCTTGTCTATATTTACGAATGACATATGTAAATAGTCGTGTAAAGGCTCGTCGCCTTCGCCAATCCGGTTTTGGAAAGCCAGCTCGCGCATCAAGAGTTCACTCCTCGGGCGAGCCCCTCATAATGCTGCAGCTGCTTCTATTGCACCTGCCCCCTTGAACGCCGCTGGACTTGTTATGACGACTTCGACAGGATATTTCCATTCCATAAACCTCGCCCATCCTGTGAATATTGCATCAGTGGATGCCTGAGAAATCCACAAACACGGACAAGCGACTGACCCCAATATGCACACTTCCTCCCAAAGTACCTGCCAATATACGGGACGACCACCATAGTCAAGAGAAGCTCTATTTGCTGTAGGCTTTCTCTCCATTCCCGATCTGCGTCCGAATCGTCTTCGCCGCTTTTTGTGGAACTGGTGTCCGAGGAGCTGGGGAGTGAGTCTATCTCGTCTTGTATGCTGCTACTCTGAGGTGATCCGTCGTCTATAATGTAAGAGGTCGATTCCGAAATGGACATCGTCGGGGGATTTCGATAGCTGCGAGGAGAGTAGTGGAGAGGGAAGGGGAGGAGGTCAATGGATGGCCAGTCAATTCACTCCCCTCTTGCGCGGCATCCCTAACAGTCTTTCGGTATACGCCCAACAGCCGCGCAAGGTGGTGTGTAGCGGGCTCAAGACGACTGATGTGGAAGTCGTCGGATGTGGAAATTTTGATGACTCAGCAGGAGAACTGACTCAGAACTTTAGTACTTCCATCATCCAACCTTTGACGACAAGCATTCACATCCCTCAGTCACAAATCCTGCAGCGTTAGGAAGCAATCGAGCCTTTTACCGACTCTAGAACAAGACGTCGCATTCAAGAAACACATCGCGATGGCGGACTCAGTACGTTAACCTAGCTCTACATTGCCGTTCCGGCTTCGCACCTGTCGCCCCTTGACTGTCTTGAGTCTCCACGAGACAGCTTCCGCCGCTATCTGTTCGTAACGCGCTTAGCTAACCATTCATATAGGAGTCATCGCCGGTGGAGGTCGAACGCAAACCAAGGAAATCCGTAGCTTTTAGTGAGGGAACCACTATTATGGACAGCAACGGCGAGGTCACAGAGAGAAATGGCACAAGTGACAAGACTACCGCTGCAGCGCACTCCGCAGGTAAGTGTGACTGAAAGTCTTAACTACAGACCAGCGCTGACGACGGTGCCTACAGATGGCGGTGATAAGGAAGTCGACGAGGTTACCGACATGTTCAAAGATCTAGCCAAGAAGAAGAAGAAGTCGTCGAAGAAACCAAAGGAAGGCGAAGAGAAGAAGGAGGGCGAGGACAAGGATGGGGCAGAAGCGGTGGCGGCAGACGGCGAACTGGACCTTTCGGCGCTGAAAAAGAAAAAGAAGAAGAAGGTCAAGGCCGCGGACACAGATGACTTCGAAGCGAAGTTGGCCGAGGCAGGCGTCGACCGAGAAGGAGAAGAGACGGAACAGAGTCCGCCACAACAAGAAGGCGACCTAGAGAAGGGGACCGGCATATGGGCGCACGACGCGACAGCGCCGATAAGCTATCCGCTCCTGCTCAACCGCTTCTTCACCCTCCTTCACTCTCATCATCCAGACTTGGCTTCCAGCGGGTCAAAAAGCTACAAGATCCCTCCGCCGCAGTGTTTGCGTGAAGGGAACAAGAAGACTATATTTGCCAATATCGCCGAAATTTGCAGGCGGATGAAGCGTACCGACGAGCATGTTACACAGTTCTTGTTCGCTGAGTTAGGTACTAGTGGAAGCGTGGACGGCAGCAGACGACTAGTCATCAAGGGCAGATTCCAGCAAAAGCAGATAGAGAACGTTCTGAGGCGGTATATCGGTATGTTGCCCTATTTTACCTCCATGGGGGATCAATTTTACTGACAAAGCGTAGTGGAGTATGTTACATGCAAGACCTGCCGCTCACCAGACACCGAGCTGAACAAAGGAGAGAACCGGCTTTACTTCGTGACGTGCAATTCGTGCGGTAGTAGACGCAGCGTTACGGCAATCAAAACGGGTTTCTCTGCACAAGTCGGCAAGAGAAGAAGGCAACAAGGCTAAACTTAACGACCGTACTTTTCTATTCAATTATTCATCCGTTGAACACCCGGCAACATCTCGTTTCGACTGGAGGCGGGCCTCTATCGCCAATAAGACTATGCGCCTCTGCAACAGCGGCGACAGCGAGGTCTCCGGGTGGCCATTCAAAAATTCTCCTTTAAAGCTCCTGGGGGTCGGTTCGGAGAGGGCCTTCAGCATTGTGAGCTTTTGACAGGCGTCATGGGGTTGTCTTAGCTAGCTTCATATTCATTGGCTTCAAATGTATACATGTTGGAGTGACTTCATACATCTCTATTGTATCGGTGGCGCTGGATCTATGATCAGGTGTCTCAACGGTTTTTGGCACTTGCACAAATCAGAGCACCTGGGTGCTAAGACTTGATTGATCTTGAGCAGGTCATAATCACTGACAGAAAGACCCGAATACTCCCTCAATGCACTTGTCGCATCTAGCTAGCGGTACGAGCAAGTGGTAATTGAGAAACAGCCCTGGCGGCTACACTACGCTATACCTTCTGGTAAGTTGGAAATGCTCCTGCTACGGCTTCAATTCGGGTTGTTCCACATCGTTCTTCTGAACTAAATGGTTCTGATTTATAATCCGCATAACCAACAAAGCTTAAATTATGTCGCGATGGCCGAGTGGTTAAGGCGACAGACTTGAACTACTCTGTTCAGCCATCTGTTGGGTTCGCCCGCGCAGGTTCGAGTCCTGTTCGCGACGACAACGAATTACTTTTGACTTTTGCCCTCTTTTTGGCGTGTTCTGTCACAATGTAATGCTCCAGGGAAGGCAAGTGCTCAGATCCTCCTCGACGGCGTCATTGAGTGCTGTCAGAATTGGGGAGCGACGCCTGAATGCAGCACGAGCACCGCTCTTCAGAGCTTACAAGCCTTACTCATATCATCTGTCCATTAGTGTCCGTTAGCCACCAGCCTATTAAAACTTATGAGTACCTCTAACTCAAGTCTTGGCATGCTAAACTACGTGGCATGTGACCTCGTGTACATTTGATACGGAATGGGAGGTACTCGGCGCCTAGCAGCCGCCAGTTGCAATTCATATCCATGACCTGCGCGAAACTTATACTTGGTCCTCTTCCCCCCTCTGAATCGGTTTCAAAAGTCTGTAGGAAAACACCATAAACAACCGGTCGAGCATGTCTGGCTATCCGCAGAGCAGTCCGCCACCCCAGGGCGGCTACTACCCACGTTAGCATTACCCGCCAAAGTTCGATCCTCTGGCATTGAAGCTGATAGCATTCGGACGCAGCTCCAGATAACATCTACCAAGGACACGGTAAGTAACAAAGAGCTGGTCATGTAAAGAATGTACTCGCTAATGCATGTGCAGACCAACAGCACTACCCACCAGCTCCGCAACACCACCAACCAGGTCAGTCCCCATGGTAAACTGCTACTACATCCACAACGGACATTACTGAAGGCGAGCTAAAGAGCAACCTCAATATGCACCTCCACCCCAGCACCACCAACAGCACTACCCGCCGCCGCCATCCGCAAGCCCAGCAGTTAGCAGCTATCCTCCACCACCCCAGCAGTCCCAAGCCCCTCAGCGGTACCCCAATGACTCCCACCGCGCCTCCTTCCAAAGCCCACCCTCTCAACCTCCCGCGCCCGGCGGCAACGTGGGCGCGCACCAGGGCTACGCAGGCGCCAGCTCCCACTCCCCACAACCTCCCATCCAGCAGATGCAAGCCCTGAACACGAACGAGTCTTCGCAGATGCCGGGCGGTGCACCTGCCGCAGCACATTTCATAGGAGCGTATGCCACACAGGATGATGTTGGGACGTTCAATGGAGGGAGCTATCGGATTAGCCATAGGGATACGAACACCATTTTGACGGTGCAGTTGGCTATTGGGGCGCCGCTTGTTGCTAAGCCCGGTACGTACGCCCCATCCAGTAGACTGGATGTTTGGAAACTATTGGAAGACTGGGTGCCAGTAGGACATGGGCTAACAGCGTGTAATTAGGTGTCATGTTCGCCATGTCCCCCACCATAACGCTCAAAGGCGCCGTGAAGTTCTCGATGAAGAAGCTGCTCGCTGGTGGTGAAATGGGGACATCAACCTATACCGGTCCAGGCGAGCTGCTTCTAGCTCCCGCCGCCTTAGGGGACGTCACCTCTGTCCGGCTCTCCGGCAACGAAGTCTGGTCCGTTGGCAAAGACGCATTCCTCGCGTCGACGCAAGGCGTGGTGAAGGACTACAAGGGCCAGGGGATAGGTAAGGCAATGTTTAGTGGAGAAGGCATGTTCGTGTTCAAGGCCAGCGGGCAGGGGATCATGTGGGTTACCAGTCTTGGAGCAATTATCAGGAAAGATGTGAGTTCTTCCCTCGGTCCCTCATCTCACTGGTGGCAAGAAGAGCTCGAAAGCTGACGAACGATGAACGTGGGCAGTTGCAACCAAACGAGAAGTACATCGTCGATAATGGGCATCTCGTAGCCTGGAATTGCAACTACGTGCTTGAGCGGGTCGCCAGCGGAGGTATCATATCGGGTATCACCTCTGGAGAAGGACTGGTTTGCAAGTTTACTGGTAAGTTGACCTGCGTCAGTATATCCGAGCTTGTTGCTTATGTGGGTAACTCAGGGCCCGGCACGGTCTTCATACAAACGAGAAATCCGACAGCTTTCTCGGCATGGCTTTCGGCGCATGCTCCGAATGTGTGATAGGGTTAAGTATGTGTTCGCCATTCTCAGGTATCTTGCATTTTCCGACGGGGTCTGCACTGGAACGGCGCTGTCAGCTCGTGAAATGGATCAAGCATCTCCTCCGGGAGTTATGCGGCGGTGTTCCGAGGGCTTCTTCTTGCAGCCTACACTGCTGTAGGTTAATGCTAGTAAAAGCTGGGTGTGCATGACGGCAATGGTTGGATACCACAGCTGCCGGCAGCAAACCTATTCCTTAATGCAGGAGTCAGGATAGCTACGATAATTCTGAAATGGAAACCCTGACCTGTTATAGCATTGAACGAGGTGATGTTCGCGCCTGGTGTTCCAAAATGCGTGGAGATGTCGCAACGCACAGTAACAGGACACCGTCACGTTAGAGACTGCTTTGTGATCTTATCATTCTTCGTCCGCTGCGACTTCTTTCATGCGACACCTGGGCAGGATATGATTAACCGTGTTACAGTCTCACAGAAACAGTTCCCAGTTAGTCGGGCTCTGCAGGATCTTTCGGAAATGCACTTTAAAAGCACAGATATTCAACAGGGTAGTACAACGGTGCCATATGACAACACTATAAGCGGAGCCTCTGTCTCTGTCCACCTTTCAGTCCCCTATTTGTCTGCCCTTGCCTTCCAGCCTCCACCATCAGGGCCTCCGCTTCCACAGCAGCTCTCAAAGGCAGCGCCGCCACCATCTTCTCAATAACCTTCACTCCATCCACCACCTTCTCCTCATCCTGCCTACCCTCCTCCAACCTCAACCTCTCCCTCCTCCTCTCCTCAAGCGCTTTCCTCCTCTCCGGCGTCATCTTCCACTCCTCCGGGAACGCCAACTTCCGCTTCGGCTTATGGTGCCTGAAATCAAACGGCACATCCTCGAACGTGTCCGCCGGATCGCGGGCTTCCGTCAGCAGATTGTTGACGACGTCGGTTAGATAGCGTTTGTTCTGCGCTTGGGTTTCGAAGGATTCGCAGGACATTTTCACGATCTCGGTGGACGGGTTGTAGCGGACGCCGCAGAGTTTGATGAGTTTGTCGCGTTGGAGGGGAGTAAGATCGGGAAGGTCGGCAGGGCAGAACTCTAGGACGACTTTCTTCGCGGCGGGGTGGTATTCGCCCATGTAGTCTGTTGTGCGGAAGCGGAGAGGGGTAGCTTGGGTTGGGGGCCTGAATGGTTTGGCTAGTTCTGTCGATAGTTGTGGTACAGTGGTCAGCCGGGTCTCCGTCGTAGTGATTGGAATCATCGGGCAGCAGAATCTCCTATGATAGAGAAATTTGAAGGGCGAAAGGGCATACTGCTTAACAATGGCATCTCCCATGCAGCAATCCTGGCATATTCCCTCATCTCCCTATGCTGGTCCAACTCGCCATGTCCCAAACTACTGATGTCATCCTCTTCAAACTCGTCCTCCTCCCCATAGTCGTCTCCTACCGGTCCGCTCCAGAAAGTCTCGCCCGCATCTTCTCCTGACCGGTACAATGAGGATGGTGGTCGTGCAGTGGTGACTCTACCGTTGGGATCTGAGTCTATGTGCGTAGTATAGAGTCTCGATGATGAACGCTCCTCAAGCTGCCTTCCAGCTTCAACGTCTCTTTCCAATTCTTCTAGGGCACTGCGTCTATGATTATCATAGACGATACTAGGCTGAGTAACGAACCCTGCTCCACCAGCGGCCGCATCGTGGTGCTGATTGAACGAAGTTCGTGCTTCCGCGTTCGCATCTTCTATCACATCATCTTCCTTCTCAATTGCCGAAGCATCCACCGGTCCAGCTGTTCGCGGGCCAGGTTCGTTGCTCTTCTCTGATAAGAACTGCGGCGAGGACGCGAAGGGCCGCCTTTGACACCGTTGGAAAGGTGCCAAAACCTCTATCCCACGAACTCTTTTATGCTGCGAAAACTGCCGAGCCAGACTATTCAGGCGCTTGGCGGCCGTAGCCATGAAACAGATGGCTCTTTGCTCAGTGCTGGATTGATGGAAGTGGGTACACGTTCGTTCGGGACCGGGAAATCATGCGGAGCGATCTGTCTCCTCCGAAATGTGGTTTGCTGAGAACGAAACCCCTGCCCCTCGCACCCCACATCATCATGTAGAACCGTTGAGTAATTTACATACAGCAATGGCCCCTCTGGGGCAGCAGCCTAAGAAGTTCTGCTTTGTAACCATTGGCGCCACAGCGCCATTCAATTCACTTATCTCTGCAACGCTCAAACCCGGCTTCCTCAACACTCTCGCACGAGCCGGCTATACAGACCTCCTGGTTCAGTATGGGAAGGAAGGGAAAGCGAATTTTGAGCGCTTCAAGGCGGCGCAAGAGGAGCAAGATCGAAGAATTGGAAACCTGAACATTCAAGGTTTTGGCTTTAACAATAAGGGTTTGGGTCAAGAAATGAGGGCTGCAAAGGGTGAAGCTGGTGGAGCTGAAGGGGTTGTTATCAGTCATGCCGGTGAGCTTCTGGGTTTAACCTCTAGTAACACATGGCGAAGTTGGGCTCATACGGTGGCTACGGATTAGGCTCTGGCTCCATATTGGATGCGCTGCGCATTAATGTACCCCTCATCGTCGTACCAAACCCGGATCTTTTGGATAATCATCAGGTGGAGTTGGCTGAGGAGTTGGCTTCCCAAGGTTATGTGATACATGGGCATTTAAGGTACATCGTGATGCAAGCTCAGTGAACCCTGGACCTTTTGCTAAAAGTGGGCTGAATTATATAGTGATCTTTCGGCGGCTATCTTGGAATCGGAAGAGCTCAAGCAGAGCCAGAAAGAATGGCCACCTGTTAACAGCGGGGACCATAGAGGATTAGTAGGTGTTATGGACGACGAAATGGGTTTTCTGGACTAGCCGATCGGACACCTGATCGGACAGCCCTGGGCAAATTCTTACGGTATCACCAAGACACCGTACGGCGTTCGGGGTTTAAATGGAGACAGAGCGGACTACTGTTTTATATAAGACATTTGATGTTGGTAATCAATGCCGGAGTAGTGTGCATACAGATGGTGTCCTTTTGGCTCAATGCCGTCCCGCTCCAATTTATTCATCCTTGAAATACCGTTCCCTACTCCATTTTTCTGTTTCGTAAATCCAACCGGGACTCCTTCCCTTCTAATCGTTGTACCTCCTGGAGCTCAAGCACCGCCCTCTCTCTTAGCATACTCATCCTCCATTCTCTCCCTATAAGCTTTATCTGCCTCTGATTCCTCAGCATCCGCGTTAGAGACATCTTCTACTCTAGCTGTCGCCGAAGTGCTTGTGCTGCCAGATCCACCTTCGATGTGACCTCCAGCTGGAATCCTAGTGGTCTCTGTCCGTGGTGGCTGCCCCGCCTCTTGCGTGGTTCGATGGATCGTTGTACCGCTTGGGTTTGACGTGATGGTCTCGGTGACTGTCCTGCCGCTGCTGTCCGTGTATGAAGACTGTGAATTGGATGAGAAGGTAGAGAATGACTGTGTTGTTTGCTGGTCGCTTGAGGACATTGTGGGCTTGATCGTCATGTCCGACGAAGGATTTATGGTGAAACTTGAGGTGTTGACTGAAGGAGATCTGGTAGTCCGGTTGTTACGTTGTTATTCTTGTTGAAAGCAGTTACGACAAGTAATATACTGGGAGATGTTGAAACGTGTCAACGAGCTGTAGCTTGACAACTGGTCTTCGGGTGTGAATGACGTCATAGCCAAGTGTGTGCCTGGAACGAAAATGATATTCTCGCCAGCGCGTCAGCATGTGACTCTTATGTAGCTCCAAATGCGATAATACTCGCGATCTCCAGGCATTTCCAAGGAACTACAAGGCACCCATGGCCACTACCAGGGAACTGGACAGAACACAAATGTCTGAACCTGCTGGAGCATGCTTGCTAGGCTCAAAATGGCCAACCAGCGCCGGAATGTCTTCACGCCGGGAAGTCCTGATAGTGAACTGCAGCTTAGAGGAAAACTTAGGAGAGTTTCGAGTCGACCCACGAAATTTATCGATACTCAGGTAAGCAGTCATGAATTTAATGCACGTCTGTCGATTGCTCTTTAGCGTCACGGGACAGACATGTCCTGTTTGAATGTTGCCAATTCTATACATTTTCACTAAGAAATGTGATCTCCCTTTTCACTGGACTGTTCCAGTTTGACCATACTTTGGGTATTGCGGCCTTCAAAAACAGCTCCAAGGCCCACCATCTGTGAAACTCCGTGAACCCTGAACGCCTGATACCGTCTAGCAAACGCCATATGCTGCTAACCTCTTGCTCTGATTCATCCACCAGCATAGCTGTTCTTACACATCACATCCCAGGCGGCCCTTGTCCCATGCCAGGCGGCGGTGCAAAACCACCGGGACCTTGCGGTGACCCACTCATACCTCCTGGCGGTAGAAAGGGGAAGTTCATCGGCATACCTCCAGGGGGCGGGAACGGCATAGCATTTGGAGGTGAGCCAGCAGCGCCTTGCGGCATTCCAGCCAGGGGAAACGGGAATGGCATGTTACCCGGTGGGGGCATACCTGGCATACCACCGGGAGGAGGAAATGGCATGTTGGGCATTCCACGACCCATGGCTGTTTGTCATGCGCGTCAGCCAAACTAGATCAACCTTCTAGGGTGAAGGAAGGGTGTTGCAAGAGGAGGCTTACGTCCTGGCATTCCTCCTGGCATGGCGAACGGCGGTGGCATCCCTCCTATAAGCGCATTAGCCATGTCCTCTCGAGAGCACTCAGACACGCTGGGACTGACCTGGTAATCCAAAGGGAGGCGGAGGTCCGAACGCACCAGGCCCCAAAGGTCCTGCACCTTGTATCATTGGGTTGGCGCCCGCTTGGCCTTCTGCTGCATATGATGATGTGATTGAATCAATGACACTTTGCGCCTTCTCGTGGCCAATCTCTATCATGAAAGTTGTTAGATGTCCGCGCCGTCACCCTCAAAGCAATCTTCTTCGCTTACGCTGGTAGTAGTCGACAACATTTCGAAGATGGTTTCGCCCGGCGTTGTGCGCCTTTCGGACGCTCATGGAGTCGTGGGTGAGGTATACATCACAGTAATCGCCTTTTTGAATACATCAGCCATATAGAACTGGTCTCGGCGGTTTAGACGCAATAAGATTCGACCTACAAAAGAGTAAATCACCTGTCAGTGCGCGCGTTGAACCTCGCTGGTCGGTTTCACTTATATTTGGGCATGTTGAGTAAGTATATGTTCCCGGACACTGCAAATTCGCACTGATTAAGAGTCGGAAAATGTCCTCTGCGCGTGGTACAGTGAAGCAACCGCGTTGTTGAAGTTGTGTGGGCCAAACCTGGCAAAAAGATGAACCACGAGTGAAAGATGGCGGAACGGGCCGGCGCTTGCTCGGTCGAGGCCACGTGCGATCTGCGAAATGGGTTCGCGTGCTATCGCGTCACTGGCGCGTTTCACAAATTCTCTACCTATCATTGAGGAGGACTCCCGATGGTAGAATCTCTGTGCTACACCCAAGCTTTTAAAGAGATAAGCTTGTCACGGAGTTCACTCACTAACTGAAAAGGCTGATCATGGCATCTAACTACGGAAATGCGCAGCCTGCAGCCAACATCTGGGCACAGATGTCCTATGTCCCTCCTCGCGGCTGCTGCAACCACAGGAACACCTACATCTCGCCGAAGTGCCCGTGTCTAAGATTCATGATACATCCCCTTAAAGTGGCAAGGTAGGTAATGATCTTGTTCCGTCTGTACTTTAGATCATGTTAAATCCCGCGTAGCTCATTTGAATGCGACGGCTGCGGTCATCATGCGTCCTTTCACAGCATGGCCAATGAGACAGAAGAAGAAATCATCAGAGCTTGGGCGGAGGAAGCGAAGAAGCAAATGGAGCAAGACTCTAATGGGAACAGAGCGAGCAAAAAGAGAAAGGCTATCACGTCAGGCAGGGAAGCGGAAGACGACTACGGGAGTCTCAGTCACGGCAGACTTCTCGAGATGGATTCTCCTGCTGAGGGTATGACACAGCTTTTGCGCATGAAAACGACGAGGGGACACCCAGGTGCAGATACTTGGCGAACGAACACTCGCAGACGCACGGACCATGAAAGCGAGCCGGTGATCAAGTTAGAAGAGGAAATGGACAGACATGCTTGAAGCTACGTGACTATGATGGGGATAGGTATGCCAACAACGATGAAATATGAACGGGTAAGAACAAGTCTCTACCGGTAGAACAAATCAATGGCTGGAGAGGCGGGTTGGACTGGAGACCTCCTGGAAGACTTCAGGGGTGTCTCCGAGGATGCGATACACTAGTATGGCGACAGACGGCTTCACCCACAGGAACTTTCGGGTACGGGTATCGAGCTCCTTCGTGTGGTATGGAGTGTCTCAGGATCAAACTGGCTTGAAGCGAAGCGCATGGATTGAGGGGCAACAATGGACGTTGCTGACCGTTATGAACTGTGCGTGTGCTGCTTGAGCTGCGTAGTAGTATAAATAATGATTGCTCAAAGGGTGATGGAGTTAGATTGACAATCCCGATCCGCCCAAACCGTCACAAAGCTCACTATACCGAGGCCGAATACAGTTTGGCATCTTGACACACAAGCAAGCGATCTACGAGTGGGGTTGGTTTCTCCTGCCGGCTGTGTAAGAGAGAAGCACATCGAAGCGGACAGGCTTTTACAGTACTAAGAGCCTTTGATGGTCCGATCGATGAGTTTGCAGTGCCGTTTGACATCGTATGCGCAACCATTGCTCCCGTCATAGCTGTTATTTATCTCAGAGCGTGAATCTAGCGTGATTTCTTTCAGTCGTGTATGTAATTGTGCGTTTGTGAAGTTTGTGAATTCCAAACACAGCTATTTCTCCGGAGCCCATGTCGCGATTTGATTTAGACATTGGCATGTGCAACGTACGCTTTTGCATCTCTTCTACGCTTTGACTTGGTGCGCTCTGGCTTGGATATGGTTTTGTGCGCGTCCGACGGAATACGCTCTGACCTGGTACGCTTGGGAAAGACACGCTCTGACCATTCTTCATTCTCTATATAAGCGTGCTGGGCTGCTCAAGAGCGGACTAACATTCAATCAGCTTCTTGATCTTCTCAAGAGCGAATTCCAAGTTTAATCAGCCCTCTTGACCCTGCTTCAGAGTGAGCTAGAAAGTCGAAAAGCCCTATCCATACACATCAGCACCACACTCTTCATACGTCGCCTGCATCGAAATGTGCGCAGTCGAGAACGTGTTCCACCTTGCATGCGAACACTGGGGCAAGAAACGGATCGCCGGCGAGCCGTGCATAAGAGCAAGACTCCTCCCCAACGGTCGCTACTGGCCATGCGCTTTCCCAACGGATTACGGAGCGACCAACAGTAAAGAGCTGTGCCACGTTTGCATGAAGGAACAAGGGAATTACGGGACCCCATCCACGAGTGCTGGCACAGCGAGGAATGGCAGTGTCTCATCTTCGACTTCTGACGCAACGAGAGACGGCAGTGTGTCATCTACGACGTCTGGCACGACGAGGAACGAGAGTGTGGCGTCTGCGGGCTCCAGCGAAGCAGGCTTGCGCAAGGAGACAACACACCAGAGAGACCCCAAGAGGTCGCGGAGGAGTAGCTGGTACCTTCCCTCCCTATGGTATGTCCAAGTCATCGTTCTGATGGAAACAATTTTGCTAATTGGTCTTGCAATAGGTAACAAGTGAAGTGAGCTCGTACACTCACAGGGTCGCTTAAGTTGCTGCAGTTATGAGTTACGCTTCTACGAGACATGGGAAAGCAGAGACCGCCATCTTTTTGCGAGACATACGTCGGCGGATTATGCACTGTACATAGTTTTGAATTTAACCACTTGGATCATAACAGCTCTAGGTCGTGTACCTGCGTGTAGTGATAATTCCCTCGTATATGCTCTGAAATAAGGAAAACGCGGAAGTACTTAGCGGTACTTATCGGCAACCTTGTCGCTATGAAATGTGCTTTTGAGTGCCTAATGAGGCCTTATTCCCGCGCATGCATGTACCTGCAGGCGTGATTTTTGTTTTTGCGGGATAATTGGACCTTGCAGTCTCTTAGTAATTTTCCGACTTGAATCATTGCCATGCATTGATTCGTGCTGCTTGTCTTTGGGGCTATTAAGTCTTCATCATGTAAGGCTTAGGATTCAACATGCATAGCACGACACGAAGCAGCGACTCTTATAAAATCTAGTGTACGCCGTATGTAAGGCGTTGTGGAACAAACCTCCAAGTCCAGTTACCAGGGTACTGTAGCTTTTATTGAGTTCGTGCGGGCGACATGTATGGGCGGCGGGATCGCTCTGTGTTTCAGTTTGTTTGCCGAGCTCCACAAGCAGTGCGCCCTGGTCCCTGAACTTCTCCGCGCCGGTAAAGCCAAAGTGTTCACCGTTTTGCCCGTGCTCCTCCTCTTGCTGGACGCGCCCTCCGCTCCTTTTTTGTATATGCGTGTATCTATATCACATCACAGTCACTTAATACATATAGTATCCTTACAACATCTCACAGCGCTGACGCATTCATCGCGCAATCCCTCAATGGCCTGGTGCTCGTCGATCCCTCCCGGAGCATGTTGTCTTCAATCCTAAGCCTTCAGCACCGAACCATGTAAAGCCGCTTGGGTACAGCTGAGCAGGGGCGTGAGTAAGTCAGCCATCCTCGTTCTGTGACATCGTCGCGATGCTACAAAATTCCCAATATGTTAATTATAGCGAACTGAGACGTTACCAGACAAACCTTCCGCAGAGCGCTCCTAGTCCTTCTATCGACACTCCACTCTAAAGAAGAGACTACTTACCTCCGTGAAGGAACGAAGGTCGCGCTCAATCACTGGAGTCTATCTTCTGTTGTACACATCCACACTGTCAAGGTCGGAACTTTTCCTGAAAGAGGTGGAGAGCGACACTGTTGCTGCACAGTTGGCTCGGGTCTCGCAGCGCATATCGGCCTGCCTTGAGTCCGCGGCAAGTCTTCTGAGCGACATGCAAGATTCATCTGGTGCTGAACATGGCTACACGTTTCTGAGTGATACTCCTGGTCCACGAAAGCCACCAAGTATGAGCTCCCTAAAGCTGAGCCGCTCTACTGCGCTCTCCTCGGCCACCCCGATGCCAGCGGACGTTAATCCTCCACCGGCGTATGTTGCAGTCGCTGCCGCGTCACAGATTGTCTCCGACTACTACAAATCGCAAATGAGACGCAGATTCGGCGAAGAAGTGGCGAACGCTTGCCCAGACGATAGCACCCTCTTCTCTGACGGAGCACTGGCAACTGTCAACGCATTCTTAGACTACTTGGTGTTCCAGTTTCTTGCGACAGCCGGCTCAACAGCGCTCCAATCTCTACGACAAGCAGTACAAGACGTGCTAAAGACGAAGCTTGCCCGGGAAGCTCTAGCGAGCGCGGAGGAGGAGTTGCAGGAACTTCTGGCTGGGGGGGAGGAAGACGATGAGCAACTAGCCTTTCCTGAGGGGGACCAACACAACGACAAGTGGGATCTTGAGATGATCTGGAAACGAACACGTCTGCGGATCATGGTTTACATCCGGCTTGGCGAAATGGAGGATGAGGACGAAGAGCGCTATGTGGAGCAAGAGCAGCTCGCTGGATCGGAGGAGGCAGAGCGTCGGTTTTCCTCAACATCTGGCCCTGTATCCTGGCCAGCAGCTATCTTTCTCACTTCGGTCATCGAGTACCTCGCAGAACAGGTGATACTCGCCGCAGGTCATGCAGCTTATGACAGAGCTGTATGGAAGAAGCTAGGAAAAGGGCAGACAACGCCGCCAAGTCCTGGTCAAGCTGACCGAGTAATCGTGGAAGAGCATGATGCCGACAAGATAGGGATCAATATGGCACTTGGAAGGATATGGAGGACTTGGAAACAGCGCCTCCGTAACCCAAAGATTGTCCCTTCATCGCCATCCTCCCATGCATCTGTTTATCGAGTAGCCAGCAACAATCCCTTTGCCTCACGACTAAGCGGAGCCACAACAGAAAGTTCGGTGTACAGCCAAACCACTCATTCGCGGCGATCGTCTCTCGCTGGCAACTCTGAAGTTGGTACAGTTGGACGACAGCAGATGGACACGAGCACCGACGGCATGGATCCGAAGGAAAGGGGTCTTGGGCATTTGGAAGATGTGCCCCAAGAGATGAACGGTATGGACCGGAAGGCAGCAGAAGTTAAGAAGGCGAAAAGCCATGCAGCACTCCCATCTACTCATGATAAAGGCATGATCTCCGCTTCGAAACTTGTCGCTTCTCAACGACGTAGCGGAGATCTCCGGGCGTCGTTCCGCGAATCAGGCAGGCAAAGATCCAACTCCCTGCCTTCTCCAGGCAAAGAAACGCGCAAATCCACACCCAAAAGCCAAACAAAACACCTCTCTGACGCAGTTTCACCAAACTCAAGCACGCACAGAAGGTCTGGCGACAGCGCACCACGGTCTCTGAAATCCCAGGCCCAGAAAGTTGTTTCAGGTCGAGTGTCCGCGGCAAAGCCCTCGTTGATTACTGCAACCCCAGCTCTACTTAGTTTTCTTAACTCAGATGCCGCGCAGGAAGGTGTTATTGAAACCCAGTTTGAGCGGGAGAGGAGAAAGTCCGGTATTTCCACAGCCACCGCGACAGCCGATGAGGAAGAACCAGAAGTTCTCGATTCCGTCCGGGTACCTCTCGAGTCTCCTGGTACGCCAACCGAGATCGTACAGACTCTGTCACGAACTTCGAGCAATGCCAGATCTTTTCCCCTCCGACCAACAAGTCCAACAAAATTCTCTGATACTAACAGTCTTGCGAGATATCGTGGTTCTGTAGGATCTGTGGGCTACGTAAAGCGCGGTTCGGTCTCGCCCGATGCATATACCCTTCGGCCAAGTTCAGCGTCACGAGGCGAGTATTTCGAGAAGCATCTCATGAATGGTAGTCCGATTGAAAGACGAGCAGAGAGTACCAAAAGATCTTCAAGCCTTGGACAAATCGAGTCTTTGGTTCAGGAAGAACAAGACAGCCCAATTGATAGAATGTTTCCGCCAAGCCCATCAAAGTCGCCGGGTGTCACTTGGGCTGATGGGAGGCCTCCTGATCGGAATCTCTCGGCAAGTTCTAGGCAAGCCCGAGAGCTTAGTCCTGTCGAAGAGGTAGTGACCATGGGAACTAGAGCGGCTTCTCTACCTGTTCCCCACAATGAGGGACGCAGCATATTGCAGTCTCCTCTGACTAGCTCGTTCCCTGCAACTGTCCATCCTGAACGAGCTTTTACCTCCTCTTCGGCGCGTTCAATGCAGAATGACCACACTTCAAGTGGCGGCACGCTATTTGAGCCCAAAACAGCGGTCACGGAAGGTGAATGTCCTCCAGCGGCGGTCACGCATGTTGAAAAGAGCGAAAACGAGGAGTCTATGGAAAATAATGCAGAAACCCGTACAGGAAATACTTACCTCAACTATCGACCTTCTGAGCATGACTCTATGGTACTCCCGGCGGAGAATCCCGATTTGGAAGATACCGATCCGCCAAAAACCGCTATCGATACCAAGGCAAACGACCCATCCGCCTCTCAAGGCTCTTCACAGATGCGAGGTATTGAGGTAGGCCAAGTGCGGTGACCTCAGAGTTCAGGACTGAGCTAATTCAATCCAGGCACTGCTGAACGGACATTCGTCGCGAAGACCTAGCAAAGAAGATCGGTCACCACAGCGAATACGGCCAAGCGACGAAGCGCTGAGAACGAAACCGAGTCTAGAATTACCTGGCGCTAATAATCAAACTCGGAGTAAGCCCTCCACACCGGATGAGGCGCGATTTATAGCGGAGAGAGAACAGAGGATACCAACGACAGCTGCGAAGTCCAGCGGGCCCATGCCTGGCACTCCCTTGGCGCAGGCAACGGTGAAGCAAAGCGCAGTAGGCAAAGCGCGCGAACCAACAAACCAAACGGCGTCAATGCGTGATTTTGCAGATTTCATTCGATCTACAGGTCCAGACGGTGGTCGTATCATTGCACCTCTCAGCAAGCCGTCCCAGTTGTCTCTGAGAAGTCCGAAGTCGGCCGGGCCCGGTAATGGTCTACAACGGGAAGGACCATCCAGCGAAAGCTTGAGAGTCCAGCAAGGCCAAGGATTAGGATCGCCTGCAAGAGCTTCCCCTATGCCTTACAAGCAGCGGAAGTATGAACCAAGAGAGCCTACGATGACTGACAGTGGAAGTGCAGAATTGATTGCCTTTATACGTGAAGGGCCGCCTGGAGAGTCGAGACGATCTCGGCTACCGCAGCATCATGACACTGTTCAGACAACGAGAGATACAGACGAGCTTAATGCGGCTTTAAGCGGCCGGCCATCAACTTCCCTGTCTCGGACGGCTGATTCGGCCCGCGAGACGCCATCACGAGCATCTGCGAACTCGAGGACTCTTCTGCTGCCAAGTATAACGGATCAGAGTGTGACTCAGCCCGCCTACGCAAGTCCGACTTCAAAAGTGTTGGCAATGTCGGATCCGCATGAGCCCGTTCGCACTCGACGCCGCATCAAAGATCCTTACGCAATCGATACTGACGATGAAGACGGGGACCAGTTGACGGCGCTCCCGAACTCCCGTGCTGGTCGGCACCAAGAAAGCTTGATGGACTTCTTGCGGAATGTTGATCCGCCATCAGCTAGGGCCAGCATGGACTCTCGTCGGCCGATGACAAATGGCACCACTGGCCGATCAGAATCGGGAGTCAATGGTGATGCGGCGGTATATACTCCCGCCACCCGCCCTGATACCGCGGAGACGACAGACAGTGTCGAAACGATTCGTGCGCTGCCAGCACCGTTTGCAACCTCGATCAGCAGCACTCCCTTGCCACCACAACCCGAAGGAAATGACCAGCGATCTCAATCTATGACATCCGTTGCCTCAAAATCCAAATACCTTGCTCGTTCGGCTGGGGCAAAGGATGCGCGTTCGGCACGCAACGGTACAGTTTCTACAGCGGAACTGGCCGACTTCTTCAAAAGTTCCGCGCCTCCTGGAGCAGACAGAGCGCCAGAGCCTGTGGTTAAGTCGGAGAAGGATTCGAAGAGTGAGAAGAGTGGAAAGAGCATTGATAGTGGGAGGCGGAAATTTTGGAAAAGGAAACAATACTTGGATATGCCGTGACGATAGATGAATATGCTGATCATACTTGTTACTTAATATTTGCGTACGTGGAGGGCTGTAGATTTGGCTAGCTAATGAATCTGGGGACATTTGGTTGGAGCAAATTATTTGCATATACACGTCGTGAGGATTCAAAAGGCCGAAGATGTGGGTGGATACTTCTGTATATGATGTCTCGCACATAATGTACATTTAAGAGAAGGTTCTAATCAACTGGGAAGTGCAGCTTGTTTGACTAAGAGGCGTAGCAGAGGTGCTGAAAGAGCTGGCTAGCTGCGTTCAAGCGGGCTTGTGCCGTACAGAACTGGGTAATTAATTGTGTCCTTGTTTATACCAGTAATGACTTCTACGTTTGTTTGCAGTAGAAAAGCATTTGAGCTCTTAAATTTTGGACATTGAAAGATTTCAATGCTACACAGTACCAGATACGGGTTCTTTGTAGCCTCAAGTTTGAGTATATACGAATAGCACTGACTTCATGTCCTCAACTCATCACCTTGGTCAAGAATACTACACGCTGAGTGGCAATGGCTGTGTAGAAGAAATGATGGCTTCACATAATAAGTTACCTTATGTTTACCGACATCGGTCCATCATTCAACACATTCAGCATATCCACCAATCGGCGTACGACGATAAGGAGCATTCTGACGAGGCGCGCTAGCATACCCAAACCCCACGCGGCCGGTACGTGTATGTCCGATATCGGTACAAAATGGGCCTTCCTTATCTTTCCCCCCCCACATGCAATTTATTATTATTGCGGGCGGACGAAGGGCAAAGAGATGCTGGTGTTGCGCATGCATGTTATTAATTAGAGTTATCACAGCTATTGCGGGGAGACAAGGAAGATTGAAATTGTGTCATGGTAACTTAGTGCATTGGGATGGGAAATACATTTGCGCGGAGGTCGGGAATAGCTCGTGGATATGTAAATTGCCGGTAGCACTGCCATCATGTCATGAACGGCTACGTACCATGAATAGATAGTATACGATGCTCACGTAGTACTCACAGCCTTAGACGAAGCAAAGATGGGTGAGTAAAGTGAACTCCTGAACTAGACAGGTGAGATATACTGTGCGGTGAAGAACCGAGGAGGCGTGAAGGTGTAGACGGTATTCTTAGAGATATGCGTGTACTTTTACGTTTGTGTTGCTTCTTCCAGCGAATACACGGAGCTAAGCTATCTCAACCAAACGCCAAAAGAGATTACAGAGACACACTCGATTGGACCCTGGTCAATGTGTGGCCAGCCTAGATCTTGGCCGGGCGATATCGATGTAGAATAAGTAGCTTCAATCGCCCACCGGGTTACGACGACACATCTCCAACTTCTCCTCCCTCTCTCAACATACCTCCGTTTCTTCCTTCTTCCCTCACTACATAGTGATAGACTTCCTTTGCTTGACCCCTCACACCGTTAGCATAGTCGACAATCACACAGCACTGTAGCAACCATGGTACGTCCCTCCTTGGGCAACACAGGTTGTGCGTTGTCAGCTAACGTGCACGCTTCAAGGCTACGGAATCGAAATACCTCTCCAACACGGCCACACTGCTCAAATACAGGGACCTTGACCAGAAAGGTTCGGTGATTGCGGAGTACATCTGGATAGACGCATCAAACGGCGTCCGGTCAAAATCAAAGGTGAGCTATCTTCCCGGAACTCGAATATGTGCGGGCTGCAACCACGAACTTGCCGCATGCGTGGCACAGGTGTACGGTGAGGTTGCCAATGCGTTGAGCATCATTGGCTCGCACAGGTCATGCGTCGGAGGAGAGAAGCGTACCACAAGAGACCTTCAGCGGCTTCGTACAAACCTTACACGGGTGTTCGCCGGAAGTTTCGCTCACGAACGCTGAGCTGTCTTTTCAGAGCCACCTGCAGCACCAAACACAGTGGCAAATCGGCCGCAACTGCACAACTTCACATTGCACTTGTTAATAGGGGGACGCGCAAAGGTTGAAGCAACGTTCGCTAACAAGATACTTGTAACTCTAGACACTCAAGAAGAAGCCATCCTCCATTGACGAACTACCAGAATGGAACTTCGACGGCTCCTCCACCGCCCAAGCACCCGGCGACAACTCCGACGTCTACCTCCGCCCAGTCGCCATGTACCCCGACCCTTTCCGTCTCGGTGACAACATCCTGGTCCTGTGCGAGACGTGGATGTCTGACGGCCAACCCAACGCCTACAACTTTCGCCACGACTGCAACCGGCTGATGGAGGAGCACGCGAAACATGTAACATGGTTTGGTTTGGAGCAGGAATATACACTTCTTGATCCGGATGGATGGCCATATGGCTGGCCGAAGAACGGGTTCCCTGCTCCTCAGGGCCCGTACTACTGCGGTGTTGGTACTGGCAAGGTGTTCTGCAGAGATATTGTTGAGGCGCACTACAAGGCTTGCTTGTACGCTGGTATCAACATCTCGGGCACCAACGCAGAGGTCATGCCGGCTCAGTGGGAGTACCAAGTTGGTCCGTGCGAAGGCATCTCGAGTGAGTTTAGCTTGCCCCAACCCTACACAATACGAGCTCATTAGTGTCGCAGTGGGTGACGAACTATGGGTATCCCGCTTCCTCCTCCAACGCGTCTCCGAAGACTTCGGCGCCAAAGTCACCTTCACCCCGAAACCCATCCCAGGAGACTGGAACGGGGCAGGTTTACATACCAACGTTTCGAGCAAGGAGATGCGCGAGGACGGAGGCATGAAGCACATCGAGGCCGCCATGGACAAGCTCGCCAAGCGCCACGAGCTGCACATGAAGGTCTACGGAGAGGACAACCACCTCCGGATGACGGGCAAGCACGAGACGGCGTCGTACGACAAGTTCAACTGGGGCGTCGCCAACCGCGGCGCTAGCTGTCGTGTCAACCGCGAGGTTGCGGAGCAGGGGAAGGGCTATTTTGAGGATCGCAGGCCGGCTAGCAATGGGGATCCGTATCGCATCACCGGTATTATTATGGAAACTGTAAGTGAAGCCGGTGTCTGAGAGGATATCTAGATGATAATGCTAACGGAAACATCAGTTATTTGGATCGGTCGAGGGATCCGACATTGAGAAGAAGGACAAAGAAGCCGAGCACCAGGAGCTGCAGATGAAGGTGACGATGCCGGTAGGAAACTGATTCTGTAATAAGTGTTGGAAAGAAAGATATGGGAGGGAAATGTATCAGTGCACGTTTTTCTCATCGTCAAGCTGATAGAACATGTGGATTACGAGATCAAGATTTCTTTGGTTAGGCCGTCTGCCATCAGTCAGTTTGTGCTCTCTTGTATTCTATTTGGGCTAGAGCGTAGAATAAGACGATCGTCAATGCTGCCATATAGCAATTCCCTGAAGAATGCAAAGCTGTGAAATGTAGAGTACTTAAGGGAGCATCAACTTTCTTATCTTCGAGTGCAAGACAACTATTGAGGCTCAATGTTCGCCTGGGGCTCGGAAGCCTTTACTAAGGAAGACGAGCTACCTATACCCGTCTTTCATTGCCCTCATTAGCATACAGCATGACCACAGTCCATCTCTATCCACGCTCTCATCGCATACCAAAAGTACCTCCAAACGCCTTCAAGACTTTTCCTTCACCCATAAACCCTTCCCCCGATCCAGACAAAGAAACTCACCAAGACTCCATCATCCTCAATCACAGTTCTACGGCCTCGGTCTCGGCCCAATAATCTGCCTCCTCCCCCCCATCGCGATTCCACCACCCGGCCCGGACCCCTTATTCTGACTATCGCCCCCCATCCACCCATACTGATTGACATCCCAGCTCTGCCCCTCACCCGTCCCTTCCCTCGTATCCTTCTTTGGCGCCGCCGCCACCCTTTGCTGGTTCTCCTCCCATTCACGCTGTCGCTCCCGCTCTCTTTCCATCTCCCGTTCTAGGAGCGATTTCGACGCCCACGCTCCTGCTTTGGTCTTTTGTTGTGAAGAAGCGCGGCGGGCGTCTTCGCTGGCTAGTTCGGAGGCACTGGTGAGGGAGAGCTCGGCGGGGTGGTAGGTGGTGGGTTTTGGCGTCGAGGG